>JAODAL010033498.1:0-45490 GCA_025379985.1 Phyllomedusa bahiana
CGGGCCCCCAAACCAAAATCTGCGTTCCAAAAGCCAAAATAGCGCTCCCTCCTTTAAAACCCCCTGCTTTTCCCCAAACAGCATTTTAAACCCCCAAACCCCATGTAGGGTATTGCCCGAATTTGGAAGGAAAATTGGCTTAACAAGTTTTGGGGTTTTCTTTTTTCCGGGTTTTCCCTTGTAATATGAAACTTTTTAAAGCAAAAATTTTGGGGCAAATTTTTTGGGAAAAAAAAATTTTTTTTTAATTTTTCACACCCTTATGCAAAAAAAAAATTTGTGAATCACGTGGGGGGGTAAATATACCCCAATGCCCCCCCGGGGTTTAAAATTTTCCCTTTAAAAAGGGGTGTATTTTCCCCAATTATTGCGGTCTATTTGGGGTTTGTTTATTAATTTTTAGCCCTTAGGGTGCCCAAACCTAAAATTTAGCGCCTAAAAAAAATTTCGAAATTGAAAAGGGAGACCCCCAGGTAAAAGTGGGGTTCTCCTCCTATTCGGGGGCTTTTTGGGTTTTGGGGCCAAATTTTTTGCCCTAGGGCCACTTTTGGAATATCTTTTAAAAACGGAAAGACCTGGGAGAATTGTTTTAAAGTTGAAATTTTACCTAGTCAAAATTTTTAATGTTTTCCCATTTAAAAATTTGGGAAAAAATTTTATTGAAAAACCTGCAAAAAAAAGTGAAATTTTTAAAAAATTTTAAAACCTCCCCCTTTTCTTTAATTTCCCTGTAAAATTTATCAAAAAGGGGTTTTATCAAACTTTTTTTAAAATTTGTGTTGTAAAAAATTTTAAAAGGGGGTTATTTTTCTCAAATGGTGTCCCCCTTATGGGGGGTATCTAAACATGCGGGCCCCTCAAAGCCCGTCAACCTGGATTTGGCCCCAAAAAAAAATTAAATATTGCAAATTTTCTTAAAAATTTGAAAAATTTACTACAAAATTTCAAAACCCCCTAATGTCGAAAAAAAAAAAAAAAAAAAGGGACTTTTAAAAAAAATGATCCCCAACCTATATGGACATTTTGGTAGTTGCTAGTTATAAACTATTTTTGGGGGGAAAAAATTTTCGTTTTGCACCAGAAAATTTTGCAACTTTAAAAAACGCAAATTTTTAAAAATTTTTTTAAATAAAATTTTGATATTTTTCACAAACAAACAAATTTATGGATAAAAATTTTTACAAACTTAAACCCAACAATGGGGGGGGGGGGGGGGGGGGGGGGGGGGGGGGTTTTTCACGGGGAAAAAAAATTTCCTCTGAATCACATGGCTGGGTAAAAGTGTCAAAAAGTTTTTCTTCACAAAAAGTGACATATGCCAGATTTAAAAAAATGGGGCTTTTGTCAGGAAGGTCAAAACAGGCTGGGTTTTTAAGGGGTTTTTAAAAGGACAAACGTGAAAGAGATACCCACCTCAGCTAACATGTTTCGGAAATCCAAATTGACCCCTTCCTCAGAGCAAAGGTCACACCCCCCAGATTTTACATTTTTTAAGGGGAAAAAAACCCTGTAAAAGTAATGACACAAATATTTTTAATAGAAAAAAATTAGATCTGTGGAACTTTGAGCCCAGAAAGGAATATCCCGGGATTCATCTTCGGATCCAATACCCTCCTCTATTTAAAAATTTCCCTGTCTTTGGTTTCCACCTCGCACAGATAATGAAGCTGTTTTCCTATAAAAATTTTTAAATGGACACATTTCCTTGGTGAACATAAAAAAAATGTTTAATTAACTTTGGGATACATTTTCTAGTATCCACATAGACACTCCATATATATTTTCTCTAAGTCTATTTTTAAAGGGCCTCTAATGGTGCACCCAAATTATTGAAGCTGACAAAAAAAACTTTCTATGCAATTTATCACATTGGTAGATTAAATTTTTTTAAAAAAACTGTTTTTGTGGGAAACTACTGCCATCAACTAATTAGAAATATTTTTTGTTTTTTTAAAGGGCATACATAAAATGTACCCCGGGATAACCCCTTCTAAAGAAACCTTCAATTTAAAAGTCGGGTTTTTTGTTTTTGTTTAATGTCTTGACGGGGCACAAAGGGGAAGAGTAGATTGCAGAGTAGGAGCTCGTCTTAAAACAAAACTTACACCCGTTCACGCAAAAAGAATTTAAACGCATGTTTTTGGAACAACAGGGTAAATTTTTGGTTCACAAATGTTTTTTTTTAGTTTGAAATTCTTACTGAAAGGGTAACAAAGAATTTGGCAAATTTAATTATTTTTTTATCTTTATGTTTACTTCTAAATAATAAATCTTTTCTGTCTCGATGTTCTACAATAGCTAGAGCCCTGTTCAGACACCATTTTGGATAACCTCTTTTTTCCCAAATCTATTCCCCCGGGTTTTTTTGCTTTCTTTTATGTAGTTTGTTTCAGTGGGAAAAATTGCGTTTTCTTCTAAAAAAGTTTTCCTTTCTGGTAAAAGGGGGGGGGTCTTAAGGGGTGTTTTGGGGAAAAGAATGGCCCTGAAGGGAAAAATTTTTACCCAGCTGTTGGGGTTTTTTATATGTTGAGGTAACCCAAATTTTTTTATTAACGATGTCTCCACATAAAAAAAAAAATCAAGAAAGCGATATGTTAGGATGGGCGTGGCTGGGGAAGAACGGGCCCAAAAACATTATGATTTTAAAAATTTATAAAAAAAAATTAGGGCAAGGCCGCTACTTCCCCTCTTTACAATGAAAATATGACGTCATCTATGTAACCCGGGCCTTTCCAAAAGAATCTGTTGAGAAAAAAAGGGTTTTCATCTGAGAACAAAAAAACAATTTCCCCAAAACCCAAAATTTCATATAGGTTTGGGTAACGAAAGGGGAAAAATTTTGCTCCCATTGAAGCTCCAGTTTTTTTTGTAAATTTAAATTTATTGGGAAAAAATAAAATAAATTTTGTGGGTAAAAAAAATTTGATTACCAATTTAAAAAAAACAGAATAAGTTTTTTCAATTTTAAAGGGAAAATTTTTTTAGAAAGATATTCTACTGCTCCCAATAAACCCAAAACATAGGGGAAAGACCGTGTTAAAAAAGATTCGATATCGCAAGTTTAACCCAAATTTTTCTGTTTTACACCACCCGTGTCATTTTAGTGCCTTTAAGAAATGTTTAGAATCCGAGATAACCAAAAAATTTTTTTTAAAAAAAGGGGGCTGCAGATGGAAAGCCCCCCCAAATTTAAAAGGGTGTTCTTTAAGGAACCGATCCCCGCCCCTATCGGTCTCTAAAGGGGGCGGGAATCGGTTTTTTGTGAAGCTTGGGCAAAGAGTGGAACATCGAAACCACAGGAAATTTCACTAGCATATAATCAAATTATTTTTGTGTAATACATCCCAATGCTAATCCTTCTTTTCCCAAAAAATTTTTTAAAAATTTTCGAAAATCTTTGTAGGGTCTCGACGAAGGGGTTATATATTTTTTGTCTTCCCAAAAGTATATTATTTTTAAAAAAATTTAAAAGACCCGTGGGTTTAAAAAAACAACAGAACCACCTTTGTCAGCCTCCGAAAGGTGACAACCATCCTTTTTTGTGATGTATTCAAAAAAATTTCTGTATAAAATTTAACCCTCATAAATTTTTAATTTTAAAAAAGACATTTTCTTTTAAGCTGCACTTGTTTTTCTTTTAACACATTTTTGAAAATATCAAATTTCCGGGGGACCGGGGACTTTAACGGATAAAAACTCCCGTTTTATACCCCAAATATTTTAAAGGGGACTTCCCACCCGGGTCAATGGATGTCTCATTTAGATAAGTAGATTTTTTTTTAAATTTTTAAAATTCCCCAAAAAAAATATTTGATGCTGTGTAATTGGAAACAAGATTTTCATCAATTATATTTAGGTATAAACTTCTTTTTAAAAGATTTTTCATTTTTAGCAAACTATTCCAAGGAAAGTGTTTCTTTATAGGAGGTCCCCCGGGCAAATTTATTAACATCTTTGATAGTTTGATACAGATTAAAGTGAAAATCCGGTGAAAAACGAAGTCCTTTAGATAGCAAACAAATTTCTTTTTGTGAAAAAATATATGACGACAAATTAACCACTTCATTTATTTCTGGAATTTTTTGTTGTATTTCCGATAGCGTTGTTTTTGTCTTCTTTCGATGTTTTTTTCCTGACCTGCAATAACGTTTTTTTGAAACACCACTATTTTGTGCACGACGTGATTCTCTGTTATTTAATAAGCTTTAAGGGGTCTTGTTATTTTGGTCATCTGAACCACCCTCTGAAGAGTCTATTTCACCAAAACTAACACGCCTTGCACCAGGAGATGATGTATATACTGGTTTACGTTTATTTGATTTAAGAATGGATCTAGGAGATCTTGTTCCAACCTCCCCATTCATATACGGTTTTGGTTTCATAATCCAAAGTGTCACGTTGGAATTTAATTTTTTTCATAGAAATTATATCTTCTTCCATGGCAGCAATATTATTTTTAATTTTATCATCCAAAGTTTTATATTGAAGATTGTCCTTATAAGGCTTAATAGAGTCCTGCAATTGTGCAATTTCTTTTCTTGTATCATCCAAACTTTTTTCTTCAAAGGAAACAATTAGCCTCATTAGTTGAAGGGAACACTCTGTTAAAATTTCATTCCACTTACTTACAAATGGTTCTGGATATAAGGTGGTAGGCACTTTCTTTATTCTCAGGCCACTTGGGATCATGGATTTTTTCTATGTATTTCATAAGCGTGGTATAATCCCACCAGACTTTTACTTCTTTCATAAGAAGTTTCTCCAGATCCCACATTAATTTATCGAGATTAACATTGGAATCAGTTTCCACCTTGTCAAATATGCTTGCTGCCTTTTGCAATCTACCCGTGCAATCCATAATACTTCTTAAAATATGACAGTCAAAATTTCAAGCGCGATGTCTTCATCTGTGTCCGGAAAAGTCCATCTGACCACCGACACATGGACTAGTAAGCACGGCCAAGGCCGCTATACCTCTGTGACAGCTCACTGGGTGAGCTGAGTGGATGTCTCTGGGGGTGACGGTGGATCTCAGGCTCGGCGCACGCTCTTCAAAACCGCAGGGATGGTGCAGGGCTCTTTCC
Source organism: Phyllomedusa bahiana (assembly GCA_025379985.1). Taxonomy (NCBI): domain Eukaryota; kingdom Metazoa; phylum Chordata; class Amphibia; order Anura; family Hylidae; genus Phyllomedusa; species Phyllomedusa bahiana. The sequence continues at coordinate 5,085 of JAODAL010033498.1, forward strand.
CCCAAGGTCCTCTGGTGGCATCACGGGCCCTTAGAAACCAGGACGTGTTGAAATTAATCTGTCTTGGAGACCGTCCACACACAGGTCAGGAGCTGTGGATGGCTCTCCGCAATGAGACCGATCGCTGGCTGGGTGACAAGAACCTTGTGCCAGGCAAGGTGGTGTGCGATAACGGTCGAAATCTGCTGGCCGTCCTTAAGATCGGTAGGCTGGAGTACATCCCTTGTCTGGCACATGTCATGAACCTTGTCGTCCAGAAATTTCTAAAGAGCTACCCGAGTCTGGACTGCCTGCTGAGGAAGGCTCGAGGTCTGAGTTCGCACTTCCGTCGTTCGCACCCTGCTTCATCCCGACTGGCTGCATTGCAGCGTCAGCTCGGCCTCCCCGTCAACCGTCTCATTGTTGACGTGGCAACACGCTGGAATTCCACCCACCACATCCTCCAGCGATTGTGGCAGCAGCGCAATGCCATTACGCAGTCCGAAGTGACACATGGCCTGACAAGCAGCGGTGCGGATCTCGGGGTGTTGAGCCACCGAGAGTGGAGGCAAGTGAAAGAGCTCTGCACCATCCTTGCCAGTTTTGAAGAAGCCACGAAAATGGTCAGTGCGGACAATGCCCTTGTCAGCATGAGCATTGTGGTGATCTTAGTTCTGGAACAATCGTTGGACACTCTGAAATATCAGGTCCCGCCAGCGACGGAGGAGGAGACGGACACAGATGCGAAAACGGAGCTTTTCTTTCCGTCGAATCCACAAGGCCCGACGGTTTCACAATTTTAATGGTCTTCATTAGGCAGTGGTTCGGGGTCTAGGGCTAGTGCAAGGCGGCATCAGCTCTGCATCATCTGAGGCAAGTCAGGGCTGTGTTGAAGCTGTGCCGGAGGAAGCGGAGGAGGAGGAGAAGGTATTCCTGGACACCGACGTTACCGACGTCCCTGCCTTGGCAAGAGTTTGGCGCGAATTTGAGGCGGAGGAGGAAGATGAGGAAGATCAGTTTGCTAGTGCCCCTCGACCCAGAGGCTTGGGAAATCAAGGCTCCATCTCTCACATGAGTGCTTGGATTCTCCATTTCCTCCAACATGATCCTCACATTAAGGCCATCAAAATGAACAAAAGTTACTGGGTGGCCACCCTCCTGGATCCCCGGTACAAAACAAAACTCAGCACTTTCCTTCCACCCACCAAATAGAGAGTAAAATGCAGGAAATGGAGACCTTGCTGATTGATCAACTGGAGACATCTGTTTCGTCTGCTTCACGTTCTTCAAATGTCATGGTGGAAGAACGTCAGCAACGTGATAGCAGTAGAGTGCCAAGTAGTCGTAGCGGCAGCAGCAGGCATTGTGGCAGAAGCCTAATGGGTGACCTCTGGCAATCTTTATTTACCACCTCACCAACGCATTTAAGGCAGGGCACACATCCAACACACAGAGATCAGCTTAAGATCATGGTGCACGACTATCTGCGTCTCAACACCGATGTTTTTGGATGTGTTACGGACCCAATCGACTTCTGGGTATCCAAAATGGATGAATGGCAAGAGCTTGCTCGCCACGCCATAGAGGTGTTGTCCTGCCCAGCAGCCAGCGTCATATTTGAGCAGAACAGCTGGAGGAGTCATTACAGACAAACGCATCCGGCTTTCCACAGATAATGTGGATCGTTTGACTTTCATCAAGATGAATCAGGCATGGATCTCTGGTGATGTTGTGGCCCCAATTGCCGAGGTCACCGATTAGTTGCCGGTCTACTTCACATTCCTCTTCAAACAGAAATGGTCCTCTTGAAAAACTTTTTTTTTTTAAATGATCATTTCTTACTGCAAATTTTATTCTCAGTTCCCAAAAGTTCATTTTGCTGGTTTTGCTGTGAGGAGAATGTAAAAGACACCAAGGTTTCATGACAAAACCGTATTCCATTTACTCACTTCATCTTTAGAATTTTTCGCATTGTCATTGGTTTTGGGGTCATGGTGCTGTGAGATACAGCTATAATCACGGTCCTTTGGAAAAGAAATGTGGCTTCTAAGTGGCATTTCTCCCTCACAATTTTTAACAGTGGCTGAAAAGTCATTTTTATAATTTTTTGGGCTCATGGTGCTGTAAGATACAGCTATAATCATGGTCCTTTGGAAAAGAAATGTGGCTTTTAAGTGGAATTTCTCCCTCACAATTTTTAACAGTGACTGAGAAGTAATTTCTATAATTTTTTGGGTCATGCTGCTTTGAAATGCAGCAATACTACAGGTCCTATTCTAAAAAATGTGGTTTCTAACAGACATTTTTTCTTCACAATTGTCAAAAGTGGCTCAAGGGTCACGTTTTGAATTTTTGGCTTCATTTTGCTGTGAAATGCAGCTAGACTACAAGTCCTTTTGTAAAAAATGTGGTTTCTAACAGACATTTGTTCTTCACAATTGTCAAAATTGGCTCAAGGGTGATGGTGCTGTCAAAAACAGGAATAGGTAGGACACTGTTAATGGACACATATTGCAAAATGACTTGTTTTTGCAAGATCTTTAACAGAGCTAGCAATCCTGTAGTGAGACAACCCATTTAATACATTTAAAAAAAAGAGAACCAAAGATGTGGTGGGATTCCATCCTATTTTAAAAATGTGTTTTCTAGAATTAAACTACTAAAAAACTGGCATGCACAAAATAGCTGATACAAATATTCCTCTGAATTGTACAAGGGAGGTACAGGAAAACTTGAACAGATGTAGGATACCCAGGACAGGTATAGTCAATGTCCAGTTCAACTAAAATGGTGATTAAAAGACTCCTTTTTCCGGTACTTTTTTAATCTGTGGGTCAGACAGGTTTAATGGTCATACTGCGGTCCAGGACAGATATAGTCAATGTCCAGTTCAACTAAAATGGTGGTTCAAAGACTCCTTTTTCTGGCACTTTTTAATCTGTGGGTCAGATAGGTTTAAGGGTCATGCTGCGTTCCAGGACAGGGATAGTCAATGTCCAGTTCAAGTAAAATGATGGTTCAAATAATACTGCCTTCTGGCACTTTTTAATTTGTGGGTCATGCAGGTTTAAGGGTTATGCTGTGGTACAAAACAGGGATAGTGAATAGACTGTGAGTTTTTTTCTGTGGCCCTTGTTGCCTAATTGTGTTGCCTAAGATGTAGCACATATCCATTTGACTGTTGTGGATGTTAATTCCAGCTTCTCCAGCCCTGTTTGGGTGTAAGAATGAAGGTGTTGTTCCTCTCCCATAGACTTTAATGGTCATCGGTGATAATCTATTATCGACTATCGGAAATCGTCTTGATAATTGCCGATATCGACTATCGACCCGATGACGATAGTCAACGTAATCGCTCATCACTAATAGTGACCAGTCGATCCAGTAAGTTCTTATCAGTCCAGAAACGCTGAAAAATGGACCGGGAAGGTTTCACTCGCATGCTTTTCTGATCTGTTGTCAAACATTTGGGGACCCACTTTGCAGATAGCTTCTTTATGTTCAAATGTTCATGGTCAATAATACAAACACGTTCACAAGAAATCCCCATTATGTTTGCTATTCCTTTAGCTGAAATTCACAGATTCTCCAGTATGAGGTTTTGCACAGCATCAACGATCTCTGGAACAACAACCACTCTCGGTCATCCAGGATGTTCCTCATCATTGGTGCTGAAGGGGCCTGTTTTAAATTTGGCAACCCAGTTCTTAACTATAGAATATGAAGGGCATTGATTCCCCAATGTCTGCTACATATCACCATGAATATCCTTTGCGGTCTTTCCTTGCAGAAGCAAGAATTTTATCACTCCTCTGCTCTCATTTGCTGTGAATGTCGCGTTAAACTCCACCATTTTGTTACCTAGATCACTGTTGCCATAAGCTACAAACACAACATTTTGGAAACATATATTAGACACATAAGACATTCATGTGATGTAACATTCGTTACCATAGAAACAAAAAAAAACACAAAGCCAAAGATATATCAGCAGTAGTGTTGAGCGATTTTTATCGACAAAGTTGAAATCGGCAAGGTTTTTATGGTGATCGAAATTTCCAGATCATGCGATAATTAAGGTTAAAATCTGAGCATCATCTATTAAGATCGCGCCTTTTTCGGCGCTTCCTGTAATTTTGGCGGCCAGCAAATGAGATTACAGAATAGAGCAGGGTGAGATGTGTGTGCGACGTCATGACTGGGATGTGTATGGTTGCGATTGGCTGGAAATATCACATGACCTCATGTTACATAGTACAGCGTTTCCTGTGTCAGCGTCAGTGTCTCTCAGCGGCTCATAGGGTAGACCTGCGCTCTGCCTGTGGCCAAACAGCTCAGCGAAATTAGTCTATTTCTGCACAGAGAAACCTCTAAATATTAGCTGTGATCCTTCCAATTTAGTTAGATTAGAGATTTGAAGATTTTATGTAGTTAGCTAGAGAATTTTAAAGCAGCATCGACCGCTGTAAATTCACGGCGGTGGGGGGGCCCCCCGCGGGCGAACACAGACAAGCTCTATCTATAAAGAACACTGGATAAAGTTCACCAAGACTTAGTGTAGACATTGTAGTGGAATATCTTTATTATTAAAGTTTGCTATTGAAATATTTCCAGGATATTGGGCAACCTGAACTTATATTGGATACACATCATTTCTAGTAACTGCAGGTCTCTTTGTTAGCTGCAAAACTCCACTTTTATTATCAGTATACATTTCAGATAGGTGTTAATTTTCAATTTTACCCATTACACCTGTGACTGTTAATATATCCACCTTGCAGTTAAATTACAATACAGCAATCTTGTAGTCAGCACAGGTTGTTTGTTGCCAAAAATACAGTGTATCGTACGAAAACATCACAGTTACGTGTTTTTTGACTTTTGCGCACCCAGCATTGTTCATTGACGCAGCATCCACGTAAATCTTAAAACAGCAATTCTATATTCACCACAGGTGAATTGAAAGTGCAAAAAATATCGTTTATTATACCAAAACATAACAGTTACGTGTTTTTTGACTTTGCGCACCCAGCATTGTTCATTGACGCAGCATCTACGTAAATCTTAAAACAGCAATTCTATATTCACCACAGGTGAATTGAAAGATGCAAAAAATACCGCATACGAAAACATAACAGTTACGTGGTTTTTGACTTTTGCACACCCAGCACTGTTCATTGACGCAGCATCCACGTAAATCTTAAAACAGCAATTCTATATTCACCAAATGTGAATTGAAAGGTGCATAAAATACCGTGTATAATACGAAAACATAACAGATACGTATATTTTTACTTTGCGCACCCAGCTTTGTTCATTGACGCAGCATCCACGTAAATCTTAAAACAGCAATTCTATAGTCACCACAGGTGAATTGAAAGGTGAAAAAATACCGTTTATTATACGAAAACAAACAGTATAGTGTTTTTTGACTTTTGCGCACCCAGCTTTGTTCATATGACGCAGCATCCACGTAAATCTTAAAACAGCAATTCTATAGTCACCACAGGTGAATTGAAAGGTGCAAAAAATACCGTGTATTATACGAAAACATAACAGATACGTGTTTTTTGACTTTTGCGCACCCAGCTTTGTTCATTGATGCAGCATCCACTAAATCTTAAAACAGCAATTCTATAGTCACCACAGGTGAATTGAATGGTGCACAAAATACCCTGTATTATACGAAAACATAACACATACGTGTTTTTTGACTTTTGCGCACCCAGCTTTGTTCATTGACGCAGCTTCCACGTAAATCTTAAAACAGCAATTCTATAGTCACCACAGGTGAATTGAAAGGTGCAAAAATACCGTGTATTATACGAAAACATAACATATACTTTTTTTTTTACTTTTGCGCACCCAGCTTTGTTCATTGACGCAGCATCCACGTAAATCTTAAAACAGCAATTCTATAGTCACCACAGGTGAATTGAATGGTGCAAAAAAATACCGTGTATTATACGAAAACATAACAGATACGTGTTTTTTGACTTTTGCGCACCCAGCTATTTTCATTGACGCAGCTTCCACGTAAATCTTAAAACAGCAATTCTATAGTCACCACAGGTGAATTGAAAGGTGCAAATAATACCGTGTATTATACGAAACATAACAGATCCAGACTCCTTTTCCCGGCACTTTTTAATCTGGGGGTCAGACAGGTTTAATGGTCATACTGCGGTCCAGGACAGGTATAGTCAATGTCCAGTGAAACTAAAATGGTGGTTGAAAGACTCCTTTTTGCGGCACTTTTTAAATCTGGGGGTCATGCAGGTTTGGGCTCATGCTGCGTTCCAGGACAGGGATATTCAATGTCCAGTACATGTAACATGATGGTTCAAATCATACTGCCTTCTGGCACTTTTTAATTTGTGGGTGATGCAGGTTTAAGGGTCAGGCTGTGGTACAAGACAGGGATAGTGAATGGTCTGTGACTTTTTTTCTGTGACTTTTATAACCTAAGTGTGTTGCCTAAGATGTAGCACTTATCCATTTGACTGTTGTGGATGTTAATTTCAGCTTCTCCAGCCTTGTTTGGGTGTAATAATGAAGGTGTTGTTGCTCTCCCATAGACTTTAATGGTAATCGCTCATAATCGATGCTCACTATCGAAAAACCTTATCGATAGCGGCCGACTATCGACTATCTCTCGATCTCGATAGCCAACGCAATCGCTCAACACTAATCAGCAGCCCTTCATTTAAGGGTGTTTTCCCAACCACAGGATCCCCATCCTGGGGCTGGAATGACACAGCATATTTTTCCCTCCGATTTCTGCCACACTTCTTTCTTCATGGGGATTTCACCACATTTTTAGACATGGATAAGCCCCATCCAATGGGGCTAATCCGAATCCTGATTCCCATCACGCTTTTCTATTCACAGGATATTTTTTTTATTCAATGTGGGTTTGGAATGTCATTGATGTAAACTTTGGTGCATGTTCATATTAAAAGTAATGGAACAGCATAGATGTGTATATGTTGGTGTGTAAAATGCATGTTTTGTACAATAAAATGTGCATCAAAAACACCATGTGAACCCAGACTCAATGTAATGGACAGGCGAGACATGTGGGTTGCTGTTTGCTCCCACAAGGATGGAAACTTTCTTGATCTGGTGTTCTTTCAGCTCTACTTAGTTTCTAACTATACTAACTTTCTTCTCTAGCTCTCTGATCACAACTTTATCTCTTTTGCAATCAACAATTCTCAGCCATCTCTGGACACACCAGCCTCTTACATCATAAAGCTCTACAACCAATAGACAGTCATCACTGCCCCAAATCTCCTCCATGTCCTGTCCTGGCTGTTAAACGCTATAATAAAATGCCCTTAAGGAGGAAGATACATCATTTAAATACTGCACATCGAGAGGCTGCAACAGGAAGCCTTGGCCCAGCAACAGACTCGCTTTCTTCAACCAATTTCCAGGTGTGTTGAATGTCAGCAGAAAAAAATCAAAGCTTTCTGCAGATTTCCTACATTAAAAATTCTTGATTAGAGCTTATCACACCACCCTTCACTGTGCCAAACAAGCCTAATTCACCTTCCTAATCTCTACATTACACAATTAACAACGTTTTAATACTTTCCACATCTTGCATAATGCATGCCTTGGTCCCGACTTCAGACCACGGGCACATTTGTGTCTATGCTCCTTGTCCTGGCTGTCATGCACCACTCCCCACTCCTCCTATGTTACCTGTCTCTGTCCATAGCCGACGTACGTATACCCATCCTCTACAGCACATGTGCCAGCTCTTTGAGATTCAAACGGCCAGCGCATCCCTGACCTCCAATGGCTGGCCAGCCTGCCCCTTTATTAGGTTACCTCCCCCTGCAACCTTTGCCAGTTGTTGGTGTTCCCTAGCTTGCAATGCTGCCTAGTAGTGTTGATTGAACAATTACAGAAAAGTTCAGTGCTAGTAAAACTTCCTGAATTTTTAGAACTTGAACTGAATATTTCACTGTTCGTTTGAGTGAAGTTCTAGCTCTAGTTCGACAGGCCACTTTCAGTTTAGTTTTCAGCATCTTTCTGCACTTTTCGTGGCCACTAATCACCTTTCTTCACTTTTGGCGGCCATCCAATCAGTGCAGAGCACAGAGAAGTGTCAAAAACACCATCGCTGAGATGTAGGCTCTCATTGGCTGCTAAAATCACATGGCCATGTTATATATATTTCACTGTATTGCCTTGTGAATGCAATTTTCAGCTCACTCTTTGTACTGTAAAGACTGCTCTTAGTTAGTTACATAGCACTTTCCTCTCCATAGACATCAATAGTTAGGGAGTTTGGTATTGCTGACTGCATCTTTCCCACACCCAGAAGCTGTTTTTTGGCGACATGTGCAGGCTCACATAATGCCTAAATCTCATATACATGGCTATATATTATACAGAATGCTTGGATTTGCTAAATTATAATCAGTGCCCAAAAGTTCAGTTTTTGCAGTTTTGGGGGTTCAGTAATTGTATAACACACCGTCTCCAAATCTCCTATGTGTCAAAGAGGCTTTTGGCCCCCCTCAAGATGCAGGGCTCCAGAGCAGATGCTACCTCTGCACCTCCAATAGCTATGCCCCTGCTTGCAAGATGTCCTCATCTTTTCAGTTAGCTATTGAAAAGAATGAAGTATTTTATTCTCTTAATTTTTTTCTGTCACTCTTAGAGCCAAATTTTATTCACTAATTTGTTCCATGTAGCCACCTTTCTGTTATGGATGGTAATTACAGCTTCTCCTCACCTGTATAGGTAAAAAAATTCACCAGAACATCTTCTCCCATTGATTTTAATAGGGTTCGAGTTCGAGTTCTGGATCAAATAAAACCTCAAACCGAACACACTAAAGTTTGAGGTTCTAATCGAGCTAGAACATTTTACTGCTCACTCCTCTCTAGTGCCGAGTACTCTGTTTGCATTCCTGGTTTTGCCTCCTCTTATTGGACTTTTGACTACTCTTTGCCTGCCGCCTTCCCTGACCTCTTTGCCTGTCACCTAGTTATGCCTCTGCCTGCTTCCTGTGTACTTCTACTGGCACTTTGGCTGTCATCACGAGCAGCCACATCATGGGTAGTAACCAGGAGCTTCCCGCAGCCAAGTCATACCATCATGCAAAGGGCTCTGGTGGATAACAGGGGGCTCCTAAGACTCCACTTCCTGGGGTTGTTTGTGTCATCTTGTGTGATCAAGTGTATTCACTATCTGCTTCGTGACTCATCTTCAGCCCTAAAGCACAGCCACCAGTCACTAATTTCTGTGATGAAGACCTGGACACTTATTTCAATGCTAAAATTAACTGACAAGATTTCATATCTCAGTATCCAAGTTATATCCACATTGTACCTTCCTGCACTTCCTCTTGTCTGTTCTCTGCATCGGAAAGAAAAGAATAAGAATAACAAATATACATACTTCTCTATTCTGTTCTGCTCTACCTGCAGTGATGACCATATTCAATCAACCTCGTTTATCTCTCCCCTAGCAGCAATTTTTAACCTCTCTTCATCTTCTGGGATCTTTCTATTCTCCTTTAAATATACCTACATAATCAAAAATGTGGAATCTATTGATGCTCACCTCCCATGAGATGCCTGAAACATAAGTAGTCCATGCTGCTGGTGACAATGGAAAAAGCCTCGTCGGATTACAGGCAAAAACTAACACATCAAAAAATAAGGTTTTGTTCTCCAGTCACAAAACTTTTAAAAACAAAGTCTTTATTCCATATAGATTAAAAACATGTCTCCTACTTTTTGACACATTTCAGGCACAAAGGGCAACATTTAGGAATCCTAGAACTGACAGACCAGTTCTAAATAGCTTTAAGGAATTGTAGAATGCGCCAGAAGGTATGAACCTGTTCTTCTGCAGATCATACATACAGGCGCAGTGTTCGTGCCCATACCACAAGTCTGCTCAGGGTACCATACTTTTCCATGGTTGGCTTTTCTTCTGCAGGTCATTACATAATGGCTCTGGGTAGTGCCATACACAAGTCTGGATCAGGCACCACCTGTACCTGGTGGAGCGTTGTTCTGTGTTTTTTTTCCACAAATTTTAGTGGACGATTCTGATTCTAGTGAAAAAAAATTTCTTAAAAATGGTACAAATTTTGTGGCAAGATGCAGATCCTTAAAGATTATGTGGAAAAAAGGGGCATTAAGTGCGTCTCAAAAGGGGCAAACGTTAGGTAACGGAATTGTTACTCCTAGTCTATTCTTAAGTAAAATCTTATACAAGTGTTACAACATATAGGGATTTTATCCATGTGGAAAAAATAGATTGTAATTTGTGTTCAATAGTGATCAAGGGGGAGGTGGAAATAACCACCCTTTTTTTTTTTTCCCTTAAATAGTACGGATTACTAAGCATATTTAAAATGGAAACATTACATAAATTGTAAGTCAAGAGCACGTCATTTACTATATCTTATTGTAACCTATGTAATGTAATGTATATTAGACAGTACAATTAGAAAAATAGCAAAGAATGCGGAGCATCTCACAGGACAATAAAAAATAAAAAAGGAGTCACACCTCAAGGTGCGGTTAAACATTTCGTTAGAAGCAAAATGAGGGAAAAAAAACCGAAACTTTGTATTGCGGGTACGTGTTGTTGAGCGTATTATTATCGACAAAGTTGAAAATCGGCACTGTTTTTATGGTGTTCGGATTTTTTAGATTATGCGATAATTTAGGGTTAAAAATCTGTGGCTTTTCATTATAAGATCGCGCCTTTTCGGCGCTTCCATGTAATTTTGGCGGCAGCAAATGAGATTACAGAATAGGAGCAGGGGGTGAGATGTTGTAGTGCGACGTCATGACTTGGATGTGTATGGGTTGCGAATTGGGCTGAATTTCACATGACTCGTTTTTACATAGAACAGCGTTTCCTGTTTCAGCACTCTGTGTCTACCAGTTATCTCGAGCCAGATGGAGTGCGCTTGCTTGTGGTTACAAAACCAGCTCAGCGAATAATTATTATATTTCTTCACAGAGAAACCTCTATATTAGCTGGTGATCTTCAACTTAGTTAGATTAGAGATTTGAAGAGACTCTTATATGTAGTTGACTAGAGAATTTTAAATGCAGCATTACTACCGCTGTAAAGTCACGGGTAGGGAGCGGAGGGAACACCAGACAAGCTATATAAAGAATATGGATAAAGTTCACCAAGGGGACTTAAGTTAGACATTGTGCAATAGCTTTTTTATTTCATGTTTTATATTGATATATTTCCTGGATATTTGGGCTGCCTGAACTTATAGGATACACATCTTTTCTAGTAAACTGCAGGTCTCTTGTTCGGTGAAAAACTCCCGTTTATTATCAGTATACATTTAGATAGGTGTTCATTTTCAATTTTGCCATTCCACCTTTGTTGATTTATACTCTTGTATCTTAAATTAGATCAGCAAGTCCAGCACAGGTTGATACGGTGCCAAAAAATACCTTGTAATATCAGAATTAAATTTCAGTTACGTTACGTTTTTTTTTTTGACTCTTTGGCGCAGCAGCACTACAGCTTTGTTCATTGAGGCACTTGCACTTTAATGTGGAATACTGCTATTTTTTAGTCACTCAGGGTGAATTGATAAGGTGCAAAATTTACTTTTATATCCGAATACATTACAGATACGAGTTTTTTGCCTCTTTTGCCCAGTCAGATTTATGATAGAGCCCTCCTTGCAGTTAAATTTGTATCCAGCAATTGTGTAGTTTACCCCACAGGTGAATTGATGGTGCCAAAAAATACCTTTTATTATCCGAATGACATTAAGATACGTGTTTTTTGTACTTTGGGAGGCCCAGCTTTGTTGTAGTTCTACTTTGCGTTAATTTTGAATACAGCAATTTTGTAGTCACCCATGGTGTGTGATTGGTGCCTAAAAAAAAATACCTTTTTTTATCCGAATACATTTCAGCAGTAAGTGTTTTTTGATCTTTGGTGCTCTACAGTTTTTCATGGGAAACCTTGCACTTAAATGTGTATACTGCAATTTTTTTAGTCCCCACAGGTGAATTGATAGGTGCCAAAAAATACCTTTTATTGTCCGATACATTTTCTGTTAGTGGTCTTTTCACTTTGGCGCAGGCCAGCTTTGTTGATAGATCTACTTTGAAGTTTAATTTGAATCAGCAATTTGTGTCTCACAGGTGAATTGTTAGGTGCCAAAAATTCTTTTATTATCCGAAGGCATTTAAGATACGTGATTTTTTTTTGAACTTTTGGTGCACTACAGCTTTGTTAATTGAGGCACCTTGCACTTAAATGGAATACTGCAATTTTTAGTCAAACTAGGTGAATTGAGAGGTGCCAAAAAATACCTGTTATTATACGAATACATTAAAGATAAGTGTTTTTTTGCTTTTTTGCTCAGTCCAGATTTGTTGATAGAGCCACCTTGCTGTTAAATTTGAAATCCAGCAAGTGTTGTAGTTACCACAGGTGAATTGATAGGTGACCCAAAAAATTCCTTTTATTATCCGAATTTCATTTAGATACGTGTTTTTGTGCACTTGTTGCACAGTCCGATTTGATTGATAGAGCCTCACCTTGCAGTTAATTTTTGATTCCAGCAATTGTGTTAGTTACCACTGGTGAATTGATAGGTGCCATATAAAATACCTTTTATTATACGATTACATTACAGATACGTTGTTTTTTTACATTGGGCGCAGGCCAGCTTTGTTGATAGATCTACTTTTGCAGTTAAATTTGAATTCAGCATTTTGTATTCACACAGGTGAATTGTAGGTGCCAAAACATACCTTTTATTATCCGAATACATTTCAGATACGTGTTTTTTACTTTGGAGCGGCCAGTTTTGTTGATAGATCTACTTTGCAGTTAATATTTGATTACAGCAAATTTGTAGTCACACAGGTGAATTGATAGGTGCTCAAAAATCCTGATATTATCCGAAGAGCATTTCTGTTACGTGTTTTTTGACTTTGGTTGCACTTCAGCTTTGTTCATTGAGGCACCTTGCTCTTAAATGTTGAAATACTGCAATTTTTTAGTCACCTCAGGTGAATGTTTGGTGCCAAAAAATAACCTTTATATATCCGAATAACATTACTGATACGTGTTTTTTGCACTTTTGCCAGTCCAGATTTGTTGATTGAGCAACTTGCAGTTAAATTTGAATTCCAGGCAATTGGTGTAGTTACCACAGGTGATATGATATGGTGCCAAAAAATACCTTTTATTATCGAATACATTAACAGATACGTGTTTTTTTACTTTGGCGCAGGCCTCAGCTTTGTGATAGATCTACTTTGCAGTTTAAATTTGAAGTCAGCAATTTTGTAGTCACCCAAAGGTGTATTGATAGGTGCCAAAAAATACCTTTTATTATCGTTATATACTTTTCTGATACGGTGTTTTTACTTTGGCGGCAGGCCAGATTTTGTTGATAGATCTATTTTGCAGTTATTTTTGAATCCAGCAATTTTTGTTTTGATTTGAGGGATTTGAGAACTAGCTGTGATTTGCCGTCTTTTAATAAGAGGACTTCCAAAAATCTTCCATAACCTTCTCAAATTTGTATATTTCTGAACATGGAGGGAAATTAGGTGGTAATCGAGCAAAGAGGGGGGTAGGACATGGGTTTAGAGGTACGAGAGAAGGTGTGCTCTTCCCGAGTGCTGGGAGATCATCACGAATGCCAGCGGTTTCATCAGTGTGCAGGGACGTCAGGCCTGTCATTCGCGTGGGTCCAGGGCCCTGTGGAATCTCAGTTACGTTCTGCGTCGCCAATCTGTCATTAAGTGGTTAATGCAAACTGCATCCAGCATCTTACCTATGTCCCTCCCAGTCCCGGCACATATGTACGTCATCAGTTATCACCAGCAATCCGTTTGCCAACTGATGCTGCCCAAATGTCAACTCGTGTACCCTCCACTGTGGATAATCCATTTTTTCTGAAGACTCTTTGATGACAAAATGCTCGGTTGGGTTCTGAAGGCATGTTTTAAATGATCTAAGAGGCCAAAGAGGATGATTTTTCTCTGCTCTGTCGCCAGTTATGATGCAATCAGAGGAGGAGAAGAAGCCGGTTCAATCGGCAAAAATCCGGGCGGTAGGCTACGCCTTGCAGTCCCTCTTGCTTGTAGCAGCAAGCTCCTGGATGCAGAATGTCAGGACGACGAAGTCACCTGTGTGATGATGGAATGACGACGACTTTGCGGATCTGCGTTGGTCTTTTAGCAGAATTTGTTGGCGAGGCGCTTCTCACTGGACGACGGAGGAAGACGATGGGGTAGTGTCAGTACGGGTCAGCCTCAAAAAGGGAAAAAGAAGGGCGGGTCGAGAAGTCGCTAATATGATTCCCGACTGCCACGGCAGCGCAACCCCCTCTACTCGCTTATCTCAGTCAAAATGGTCCAGGACTCTCAAGCCTGGGCCTTCTTTGGCAAAGCCTCTGATTTCACCCAGCGATGTTCATATGCCGAGCCTATGCCGTATACGATAAGTAGAGGCAAGAACCTTTGGTGGTTACCACCACCTACATGTCTAGTCACATGCAAGCGTGATGCATGAGTTGAAAAGGAGGCTACATGGCCAAAAAAAGGCCAGACCGACGCCGGGGACACAACCACTGTACACCCTCTGTCTCCGCCTCCTCCTCCGCCACCACCAACGTTCCCTCAGCTGCACAATGTCTCTCAGAGTCATGATCAGGGATCAGCCTCCGCTTCTGCCTCTCCGTCTCCCCGAGGTAACTCCAGCACCACCAGAGACCATCCTACCCCTTCTCCTTCGCCATTTTTGGCGTCCTGTATACCGTAACAGCGGCCTGTCTAGCAGACGCATTCTGTCTTCCAGGTTTGGGAGCAAGAAGAAACACTTTAACCCAAACCATCCAAAGCCTAAAGCATTAATGTCGGCATTGCCAGCATTTGGCCTTGGAAATGTTGTCTTTCCGTCGGTGGACAAAGATGGGTTCCGCCACGTCATTGGCCCTGTGCCTGCCCCAATACAGATTGCCGAGCAGCATTTCTTTGCCAGAAAAGCGTTCCTGGACCAGGGCCAGCACGTGTCATCTAAAATTTCAAGCGCGTTTGTCTGCATCTTGGCCAGAACTCCATTTGACACCGAACCATGGACTAGTAAGCTACGCCAAGACCGACTTATATCTTTGTGACAGCTCACTGGGTGAGTGGGTGGATGTCCCTGGGGGGTGACGTTGGCTCTGGGAGCTCGGCGCACGCTTTCAAAACCGCTGGGATGGTTAAGGGTTCCTTGCCCCCAAGGGCCTTGGTGGAATCACGTGCCAGAGAAAAGGGCATGTTTGAAATTAATCTGTCTTGGAGACCGTACACACACACGTCAGGAGCTGGGGGGACGGCTCCTCCGCAAAACGAGACCGAGGCTGGTGGGTGCAAGACCTTGTGCCAAGGCCAGGGTGGTGTGCGATAACGGGCTGAAATTGCTGGCGCCTTAAGATCGGTAGGCTGGAGCACATCCCTTGCCTGGACATGTCATGAACCTTGTCGTCCAAGATATTTCTAAAGAGCTACCCGGGTTGGACTGCCTTGCTGAGGTAAGGCTCGAAGTCTAAGTTCTCACTTCCACACGTTCGACCCTGCTTTCGTCCGTCTGGACTGCGTTGCAGCATCAGCTCGGCCTCCTGTCAAACCATCTCATTGTTGACGTGGCATCGCTGGATTCCACCCTCCACATGCTCCAGCGATTGTAGGCAGCAGCGCAATGCTTAGGCAAGTACTAAAGTGCTATGCATGGCCTGATATGCAGCGGTTGCGGACCTCGGGGTGTTGAGCCTCCGTGAGTGGGGGCAGGTTTGAAAGAGCTATGCACCATCCTTGCAGTTTGGAAGAAGCCTCCAAAATGGTCAGTGCGGACAATGCCCTTGTCAGATGAGCTTTGTGGTTGATCTTAGTTTTGGAACGTTCGTTTGGACACTCTGAAACAACCTGGTCCCGCAGCGACGGAGGAGGAGGTCGGACACAGATGCGGACACGGAGCCTTTCTCTTCGTCAATCACAAGGCCCTGACAGTTTCACAATTCATCGGGTCTTCATTAGGCAGTGGTTTCGGGGTCAGAGCTAGTGCAAGGTGGCGCCATCAGCTATCTGGGTGCATCATCTCAGGAATTAAGGGCTGTGTTTGAAAGCTGTGCCGGAGGCTGGGAGAGGAGAGGAGGTATTCCTAGGGACCCGATGTACCGACATCCCTGCCTTGGAAGAGGTTGGCGGCGAATTTTGAGGCGTTTGAGGAGATGAGGGATGATTCAGTTTGCTAGTGCCAATCGACCCAGAGGCTTGGAATCAAGGCTCTTCTCTCAAATGAGTGATTGGTTGCTCATTTCCTCCAACATGATCCTCGCATTAAGGCCATCAAAATGATTAACAGTTACTGGGTGGCCACCCTCCTGGATCCCCGGTACAATCAAACTCAGCACTTTCCTTCCACCTCACCCAAATAGAGTGTAATTGCAGGAAATGGAGACCTTGTTGATTGATCAAATGAGACATCTGTTTCGTCTGCTTCACGTTCCCCAAATGTCACAGTGGAAAAACATCATGAAACGTGACTGCGTTAGAGTTGGGGCCCCCAAGTAGGCGTAGTGCTAGCTAGAAGCAAGGTGGCAGAAGCCTAATGGGGTGACCTATGGCATTCTTTGTTTACACCTCACCTCGCATGCAATGCAGGGGCACACTTCCAAAAACTGAGACCAAGCTTAAGATCATGGTGCACGATATCTGCGTCTCTAAACACCGTGTTTTTGTCATGTGTTGTTCCGGTCCCAATAGACTTCTGGGTATCCAAAATGGACGTATGCCCGAGCGGTTCGTCACGCCCAGCAGCCATCGTCTTTTCTGTGCGCACCTCCAGCACAGCTGGAGGAGTCATTACAGACAAACGCATCCGGCTTCACAGAATTGTGAATCGTTTGACTTTCATCAAAGAAGATGAATCTGGCATGGATCTCTGATGATTGTAGTGGCCCCCAATTGCGAGGGTCACCGATTAGTTGCCGGTCTACTTCACATTCCTCTTTCAAACAGAAATGGTCTCTTGAAAAATGTTTTTAAAATGATAATTTCTTACTGCAATTTTTTATTCTCTTTTCCCAACAGTTCATTTTGCTGGTTTTGCTGTGAGGAGACTGTAAAAAAACAGCAAGGTTTCATGACAACACCGTATTCCATTTACTCACTTTATCTTTAGAAGTTTTCGCATTGTCAATGGTTTTGAGGTCATTTGCTGTGAGATACAGCTATAGTTATGGTCCTTTGAACAGAAATGTGGCTTTTAAGTGGCATTTCTCCCTCACAATTTATTATAGGGGTTTGAGAAGTCATATTTAAAATTTTTTTAGGGTCATGTAACTGTGAGATACAGCAAAAATTCATGGCCTTTTGGGAACAGAAATGTGGCTTTTAAGTGGCATTTCTCCCTCACAATTTTTAATAGTGGCTGAGAAGTCATTTTTTAATTTTTTGGGGTCATGTAGCTGTGAGATACAGCTATTATCTGGTCCTTTGGAAAAGAATATGGCTTCTAGTGGCATTTCTCCCTCAAAATTTTTTAAATAAGTGATGAGAGTCATTTTTATAATTTTTTTTGGTCATGCTGCTTTGAAATGCAGTAATACAAACAGGTCCTTTTATTTGTTTCTAACAGACATTTGTTCTTCAAAAATTGTCCAAAGGGGCTCAAGGGTGTGGGTGCTGTCAGAAACGGAATAGGTAGGACCTGTTAATGGACACATATTGCAAAATGATTTGTTTTTGCAAAAACTTTAACAAAAGCTATCAATCCCTGTATTGAGACAACCATTAAATACAATTAAAAAAAAGAGAAAAAGACATGGTGGGATTCTATCCTATTTTAAAAATTTGTTTTCTAGAATTAAAATACTAAGAAACTTGCATGTAAAAAATAGCTGGTAAAAAAATTCCTCTGAATTGAAACAAGGGAGGTAAAAGGAAAATTTGACCAGATTTTGGGGTTATTCAGAGAAACATGGAGTATGGAGCACGGACAGAGAACAAAGTACAGAGACAATTTCCTCCAGCACTTTGGGAGTAAAATGAGGAAAAAGAATGCCAAGAAAAAGGGCACCTGGGTGGAACAGGAGCGTTAACCACCCGTATTTCCCAAATGAAGCTCAATTGGTCCGCACTCATACGGAGGGGCAAGCGCTACCCCGGACAGGGACGTATATGTCCAGTGAAACTAAAATGGTGGTTGAAAGACTCCTTTTTTCCCGGCACTTTTTTAAATGTGGGGGTCATGCAGGTTTTGGGGGTCCCTGCTGTGGCCCAGGACAGGTTATAGTCCCAAAGTCAGTGAAACTAAATTGGTGGTTCAATACTCCTTTTTCCGGCACTTTTTAAATGTGGGTGTCATGCAGGTTTGGGGCTCATGCTGTGGCCCAGGGGAAGGTTTTTATAGTCAATGTTCCAGTGAAACTAAAATGGTGGTTGAGAGACTCCTTTTTCCGGCACTTTTTTTTTTTGGGGGTCATGCAGATTTGGGATCATGCTGTGGCCCAGGACAGGTATAGTCAATGTCAGTGAAACTAAAATTTGGGGGTTGGGAAAAACTCCTTTTTCCGGCACTTTTTTAAAACTTTGGGGGGCATGCAGGTTTGGGGCTCATGTTGCGTTCCAGGACAGGGATATTCAATGTCCGTTCAAGTAAGTGATGGTTCAAAATCATACTGCTTCTGGCACTTTTTAATTTGTGGGTGATGCAGGTTTTAAGGGTCATTTCTGTGGTACAAGACAGGGATAGTGAATGTTTTGTGATTTTTTTTTGTGGCTTTTTATAACCTAAGTGTGTTGCTAAGATGAGCACGTATCCCTTTGACTGTTGTGGATGTTAATTCCCCGCTTCTCCAGCCTGTTTGGGTGTAAGAATGAAGGGTGTTGTTGCTCTCCCATAGACTTTAATGGTCATCGTCTAATCGACTGCTCAAATATCGACTATCTGGTCGATGATGGTCGACTATCGACCATCGACCGATGTCGATGGCCAACGCAATCGCTCAACACTAATTGCGGGGCAATAGAAAGAGTGAATAGGCCACCACGAGGTGGGGATTGAGAGCATAAGACCAGATTGCGGGAGGCTTTTTGGATAATGACCTGCGATACACGCTTCCCAAGAGGTATGAACAGACGCAATGACCTCATGTACATTTATTAACAGTAATTGTATTAATGACTAGTAGCGCACTAGGTTAAGTTTGAGATTACAGCTTAACATATAACAAATCATTAAATGTATTGCTTACGATTGTTTCCCAGGAAGGGGTTATGCATGTGGCCACACCCCCACTATGTGTAAGCGTGACGTGTCTTTTAATGTGTATGTAAGAGCACTAGTAATCAAGGGTCCGGAGGGACCAGAAACACGTTGGCATTGTATTTTTTAGGCCCTGTCCTGTGCTGTATCATATGGAATAAAGTGGAGGACTGCTGACCCGCTGGAGTTTCCGTTTGTGGATGAAAGTTTTGTAGTGCCAATACCACAAGTCTGGCTCAGGCACCACCTTTTCCCTGGTCTGGCTGTTCTTCCGCAAGTCATACATACAGGCGCAGTCTAGTGCCAATACGACAAGTCTGGATAAGGCACCACCTATACCCTGGTCTGGCTGATCTAATACATGTAATACATACGGCAGCAGTGTAGTGCCAGTACCACAAGTTTGGCTCAGGTACCACCTTTTCCCTGGTCTGGCTTTTCTTCTGCAGGTCATACATACAGGCCAGTGTAGAGCCAATACCACAAGTCTGGCTCAGGCACCACCTTTACCCTGGTCTGGCTGTTCTTCTGCAGGTGATACATACAGTGCAGTGTAGAGCCGATACAAGTCTGGCTCAGGTACCACCTTTACCCTGGTCTGGCTGTTCTTCTGCAGGTCATACATACAGGCCAGTGTAGAGCCAATACCACAAGTCTGGCTCAGGCACCACCTTTACCCTGGTCTGGCTGTTCTTCTGAAGTTCTTAATTAGAGGGCAGTGTAGAGCCAATACCACAAGTCTGGCTCAGGCACCACCTTTACCCTGGTCTGGCTGCTCTAACTTTTCTGCACCTAGATTTGGTGTCGAAGAATCATAAATGTGTCAATTTCTAAGATTGTGGAGCGACGCCCCCAAAACGCCCCAAATCTTTGGTGCACTAAAAAGTGCATTTGGCGCATTACAAAGGCACTTATCGCGCAAAAAATTGGAGTGCACCTGTTCATAGATTCTTTTTGGCTTGAAGTATACCAGAAAACTGCCGCAGCCCTGATCATACATGTCACCCATAGTTCTTACTCGTGTTTTTAACGCTTTTTTTGGTGCTGCAGAACAAAATCTTATTGTTTAATACACACCAACATAACCTCTTCCCTAAAAAAGGCAACTAACTTGCTTTCTCTAAGCAGCCCGGCATCCCCAAACCATTTGAACCATTAATCTACTCTTATCTATTCCACTCTCAGCTGACTCTTTTCTCAACCCTTTACAATCAGTTTCTGCATTTAACTCACCATAGAAATTGTTCTCGCTCAAGTTTCAAAAGATCTCCTACTGGCTAAATCTCAGGGCAGCTTCTCTCTCACTCCTCTTGTTCAAATGCTGAATAAAGGCTATGTTAGTGTGCAAAGTTCAGTTTCGTTTCTATCTGTATCTTCTGCATTGTAAAGTGCTGTGTAATATGTGGGCACTAGATAAAGATAATATTACTCTCTTGCTTGGGTATTCTCTTTAGAGTTTTGTCACATGGACCACTTATCAGGGTTTGTCAGTGACCTGGTTTGTTGCACCTAGGGATTTTTTTTTTTTTTAACATTCCATGGTATTTAACAATTTTGTAAAATAAAGATGAATTTTGATTTGCTTTTATGCTTTTTGTGGCACACTTTTCTGTTTCTTCTCTTTTTTCAGTGCTTTAACTTTAAATTGTAGTGGGTTGCACACTTAAGCCATTGGGTGGTGCCTATACTCTATGAATATACTAAATGTGATTAGAAACTAACTTTAATGTGAATCTCAGGATAAAAAAAAACAAAAATCTAGTTCTTGTCCCTTAAGTATGACCTTACTTACTTGGGGCCTTGAGATCTTGTGTTTTCTTGCCAACATCAAGTGGTTTATTACATCAGCTCCTGCATAAATTATAGATACACTGTACATTGTAGTGGGAAATGTTTCTGTGTGTAGAAGCCTAGAGGTCATAATACTCACAGTGCTCAGGTGTTGATGGTGTTAGATCATTGCTAGACTCTAGGAAAGCTATGTTTCATAATTCATGGCATTTTTGAATGGTATAAAATGGTATAAAATCATTTTACTGGTAAAAATGGAACTTTAACTTTTTTATTGATGTTATTTTAGATTTTTTTTTTTTTTTTTTTAGCTACCGTATTTATTTCTTGTTATTTTCATGTTTAGCTATCAGGCTACAGTGGGGGAAATAACTATTTGTTATAAGTTTTCCCATCTACAAAGAATGGAGATGTCTGTAACTTATATCATATAGGTCTATAGAGCTCTATTCAGGTCTATTCAGGTTATTGACCAGGTCCTCCCATGCAGTTCTGGGCTGATTCTCGCCGCGAGGTCAGGCATGACGTTTTAAATTGTGATCTCTCACCTCTGTCTACAAGTGTCACCTGCTGCAGACGGTGTCACAAGGGGGCCTCATTTGTTCTGTGTCTATGAGATTAGGGACGATTGCCCAAGTAGTTGGCTTGGGATCCCTTACTGAAGCTAGTACTTTGTTATAGTTATAGGCTCTCCTGTTAATAGGGGGGGTTTCCCACCAGATTGATGATAAAGGGAGTTTTTCCCCTCTTTCAGAAGCAAAAAGGGGTTAAATGATGCGTTAGAGATCAGGTTTTTAAATAGTGTGTATAGAGGTTAAGAGTTAGATATAAAAAAAGTTACGTTTTATTGTTTAATTAGAGAAACTAAATAGAGTTTTAAGTTTGCCTATGGAAAAAATAGTAAATATAGTGATCAAAAGTCACTCTTTGTTCTCTTGCGAGATTCCCAATTTTTTGGAGATTATGTGCATAAACACAAATCACAAATATTGACTTGCTTTGTCTTGCATATTTGAAAGTTAAAAGAAAAATACTTATTTTTTTCCATGCTATTTTCAGATAAGCAAAACCTGAGGTCGCTTTGCTTCATCTAGCTTTTCTTTCAATCTCTGATTCACAGAAGGAGGGAAAAAGGTGGGAGTTATTGGCAAATAAATTAAAAGCAGAAAAGATACCAAGAAAAAAGTCATAAAAGACACCCACACTGAATGTACAGAAAGAATTTCATGTGAATTATAAATATTTCTCTATAGGTGTATTATGTTAATTATATAGTAACCACACTAACAATGGTGTAATGCAGGATTTCAGATAGATAGATGGATTGATAGATAGATAGATAGATAGATAGATAGATAGATAGATAGATAGATATGAGAGTGATAGATAGATATGAAATCTATAGATAAATTTAAAAAAGATAGTTAGATACAGACTTTTTTCTCCACACTGCAAGTACTAAGTCATTTCTCCTGCACCCTCCTTCACTTTTCCCTTCTTTGAGGTCCACACCTTCAGGCTCTTTTGGACATTTTCTCTAAGAGTTTTATACAGACCCCATGATGAAATACCTGCTGTCATCATGGGTGATTTTAATATTCCTATTGAAAACCCCATATCTCCTTTTGTCTCTCAGTTTCTTTCCATAACATCTTCTCTTAACCGCTCACAATTTCCATGCTTCTTAAAACATGCTGCTATAACCCCTTTACAAAATAAGTCCACTCTGGACCTGTCCTGCGCGGCAAAGTACCAACCAGTCTCTAACCTGCCCTTCCTCTCTGAACTCTTGGAACACTTTGTCTACTCTTGCCTAATCCACTATCTCTCTACTAACTCTATTTTTGACCCTCTACAATCAGGTTTCCGCACTTTACATTTCACAGAAACTGCTCTAGCTAAAGTCTCAAATGATTTCCTCAAAGCAAAATGTCAGGGCAACTACTCATTGCTGCTTCTCCTGGATCTCTCTGCAGCATTTGACACAGTCACCACATTCTCCTCAGCATGCTCAGTGCCAATGGCCTCAAGGACACCGCTCTCTCTTGGTTCTCATCCTACCTCTCTGACTGCTCCTTCAGTGTCTCATTTGCAGGTTCTAATTCTTCTCCTCTTCCTCTTACTGTTAGGGTTCCTCAGGGATTTGATCTAGATCATCTCCTCTTTTCACTCTACACAGCCCCTACTGGACAAATCATCAGCAGATTTGGCTTTCAGTACTATTTCTACACTGATGACACTCAGTTATACACATCATCCACGTAGTGCTACAAAACACCAGTGACTGACTGTCTGCTGTCTCTGACATCATGTCCTCCCTCTATCTCAAACTAAACCTCACTAAAACTGAACTTCTTGTCCTCCATCCATCTACTAACCAACTGCACCCTGCTATTTCTGTTTCAGTGTGTGGCACTACAATAACTCCTTATCTGCAGACCCACTGTCTTGGGGTTAAAGTAGATTCTGATCTGTCGTTCACTGCCTACATTCGATACCTTGCCCGATCCTGTCAGCTGCACCTCAAGAACATCTCCAGAATCCTTCTTTTTCTTACTGTGGAAACAACTCAAACTCTTGTTGCTTTTATTCTTTCTCATCTTGACTACTGTAACTCCCTGCTTATTGGTCTCACTCTCTGTAAACTCCCCCCTCTCCAATCTATCTTGAGTGCAGCTGCTCGGCTCATCTTTCATTCTAGCAGCTATACTGATGCCTCTACCCTGTGTCACTTACTGCACTGACTGCCCATTCAGAACAAAATACAGCATAAAATAAACACTCCCATCCATGTGGCTTTCCATAGTGCTGTACCTCCCTACATCTTCTCCTTCATCTCTATCTACCACCCTACCCAGTCTCTCCATTCTGCTGATGATCTTAGATTACACGTCTCAATCATCCAAAACTTCCATGCCCGTATCCAATACTTTGTAGGTGCTGCACCAGTTCTCTGGAACATGCTACACCATATAATCAGGTCTACTCATAACCCTTATAGTTTTAAGAACCCCCTGAGAATACATCTTCTCAGGCAGGCCTATCAAGATCCATAATTGCTAACCTCCCTCTTTCAGTCACACACACTTCTGTCACTTCCTGATGTATGATCTGGGTTGCAGGTTCATCCACTTTTTATGTAAACATCTCCATATTTATGAAACATGGCTGGACTATTATGTAAACCAAGCACTTCTCACCCTTTATCTCACCCATACACCCTAATAGATTGTCAGCTCTTGTGAGCAGGGCCCTCACACCTTAGGTCAGATTTGTAAGTAGCTTTTTACTGTGTAATGTTTGTTTTTTGTCTGTACTTATACCCTCTAAATTGTAAAGGGCTGTGGAATATTGTGGGATGTTGGAACAGCCTCATTGTGTTCACTCAGTAAAATCATATGTGTAATTTATGATTGTAACGTATCGTGTTGCATTCTGCTTTTTGGCCACAAGATGTCACTGTGTTCAGAATCTGGTTTATGCAAAACAGAGACTGAGACATGTGACAGAGAGACACGAAGCAGTAGCCATCTTGTAGAGGAGTGAAGGACACAGAGATCAGGCAGAGGACAGACGCTGGGCATGGATCGACTCAGCTCACCTGATTCTATTACTCCATGAAATGTGATCAACTCCTGAGAGAGATAAGAGTTGGCGTGGAAAGAACCGTGAAGGAAGGAACACTCTGCGGGATCCAGGGGCAGAGATGAGCGACTGGAATATTAGCTCAAACAGAAGGGACCCTCACCTAGGAGCAGTAACTGCCGGTCACCACAAGGTAGACCCAGGTCGAACGCGTGCACGCCAACTAATTCAGAACTATTTTCAGGCCTGTAGTTAGCCTAGTTGTTGCAGGTTTGGTTTCAGGCCATAAGTGTTGTTTCAAGTACGTTCTCTGTTACGGGACATTGGAGAAGGCTTGTCATAGTACTGTTACTATTGCAACCAGTTCGCATGTACAAAATCCATATTGTTATATATACTTATCTTCTGGGAATAGCGGGTAGAGCTAGATACATTGTAAGCTGCTGTGCTATACTGCAAGCACACCTTTGAACTGCGCCACACACAATTGTTCCTGTCTTGTATTAAAAGGTAAATGGTGTTTGGACTTTCCGAACCCCGTGCGTAGGTAAACATATCATACATCCAGATGATACACTCCTGGCAGCTCACTGTCTAGCCTTAGTCACAACTTTGTACACGTGTGTTTGGGGAATTTGTTGAACATACTTTTTACGGCAAGTTCAGTAAACTATACTTTTTGTTGAACTGGTGTTGCAGTCATTTTGCTCGTTCATGACTTCGCTGTATTTCGGAAAGCCTACCGTGGTACCCGGCTTACAATATGTTGGCACTATATAAATAAAGATTATTATTATGCATATGAGAGATAGAGACAAGCGCTAAATGTGAAATTTATAAATATGAATTAGATAAATAGGAGATAGAGTGATAGATATGAAATTGATAGATAAATGTAAAAGACATATGAGATAGATAGATAGATAGATAGATAGATAGATAGATAGATAGATAGATAGATAGATAGATAGATCATATATACATACAGTGGGGATTTTGAAAGTTTTCCCACCTACAAATAATGGAGAGATCTATAAATTTTATTGTAGGTACACTTCAACTGTGAGAGACAGAATCTAAAAAAAAAATCCAGAAAATAACATTGTATGATTTGTAAATAATTAATTTGTATTTTATTGCATGTATAAAAGACACCTTTTCACATTCAGTCAATCACAATCCAACCTCTCCACCATGGTCAAGACCAAATAACTGTCTACGGTCAGTGGGGACAAAATTATAGACCTGCTCAAGGCTGTGATGGGCTATGAGACAATAGGTAAGCAGCTTGGTGAGAAGGCAACAACTGTTGGCACAATTATTAGAAAATGGAATAAACACAAGATGACTATCAATATTCCTTGGTCTGGGTCTCCATGCAAGGTCTCACCTCGTGGGGTAAGGATGATTGTGAGAAAGGACAGGAATCAGCCCAGAACTACATGGGAGGACCTGGTCAATGATCTGAATAGACCTGGGACCACAGTCTATGCCATCATGGATGAGAATCCTCCAGGGCACGCAAGGTCCCCCTGCTTATGCCAGCACAGGTCCAGGCCCGCTTGAAGTTCACCAATGACAAGCTTTTGGTCAACAACCCTCAATAAGAGCATTGTGGCTGGGTCTTCCATTTCAAAGTTGTGGGGTAGCTTAGCCAGTCGACAGATCTGGCTAAGGAAAATCTTTGTAGGGAGCTGAAACTCAATATAGCCACGACAGCCCCAAAACCTGAAATATCTGGAGAAGAAGTGGACCAAAATCCCTATTGCAGTGTGTGAAAACTTTGTCAAGAAACATCTGACCTCTGTAATTGCAAACAAAGTTTTCTGTACCAAATATTAGTTCTGTTTTTCTATTCTATCAAATACTTATTTTATAAAATAAAATGCAAATTAATTATTTGAAAAAAACATACAATGTGATTTTCAAGATTTTTTTTAGATTCTGTCTCTTAAATTTGAAGTGTACCTATGATAAAAATTACAGACCTCTTCACTCTTTGTAGTTGGGAAAACTTGCTAAATCACCAGTGTATCAACTACTTGTTTTCCCCTCTGTAGATAGATAGATAGATAGATAGATAGATAGATAGATAGATAGATAGATAGATAGATAGATAGATAGATAGATAGATATGAGATACATAAATCAGTTTTAATGACTTATGTTTACATAAAAATGGATTCCTAGTCACCTGGTTGGTACCATAAAATGTAGAAGATTTATCTATCAAATTTATTTTAATAAGTAATTTCACAGCTGTGCATTTCTGCATGGCTACATACTTTGCTAGCAGCTCCCTAAACTATGGGTCAGGGATCTGTGCTGTAGGCAAAATTTCTAATTGGTTATTCTATTGTACTGAATATATCTCATGACAATACATACATTAATGTTACAGACAAAACATGTATGTTCAGCATTTCCTTTACTTTTCCCTCTAGCGCTGTACTTCATAAACTGAGGGAAACTGACAACAGAATTGATCTTATTGTTACTTAAGAAGACAGTTTTATGTCCGGTGGCGTAAGTTGTGACACTTGAGTCTTTCTGAGTTAGCTCTGTCCACCTCAGTCATTAAAGGGGTTGTCCAGATCAGTTCCAAATGGTCATATAAGGGAGAGGCACGTGACCTATGTAGCCAATCAGCATCAGCAGCAGTGATGTCCCATTTAGAAGAAAGTAAACAGAAGAATAAAGGTGACAAAGAAGGTGAGTATTTTTACTGGACACCAGCAGCTTACTCTTCTATGAACCGGACAACCCCTTCAAACGGCTCTCTGGACACAACTTCTAAAAATACAACCTAATATGTATATATGTATGCTACAATGGATTAGTCAGAATCCAGGTTATTGAACTCACAGAGCATTGCCTAGACTCTGCTACAGCTGCACTCTAAGGCTGGGATCACATTGTCCTGTAGCCATGTATGGATGGAACTACCACTGCCAAAGACCTATTAAGTTTGTCGGTGACATCACTGGTTTAACTTCAAACTCATACAGTCACTAGCGACTCAGTGTGGTTATGTCTGTATGTACTCTATGACCCCAGCCTTATTATCTGACTAAGTAATGATGTTATATTGGGGCATACTAGAGAAGAAAACTGTAGGCAATATTTTTTCACTGTTAAAGAGCCTTTATTGGATACTGCCCATGCCCAACTGGAAGTCATTATATTAGTATGATATAGTATTATATCAAGTGTAAACCAGATTCAAAATTTGGTCTAGGTTTCCTGCTTGCAGCACATAAATGGGCATAACTATAACAACTGCTATGGGGCCCAGAGGTAGAGGGGGCCCACTGAGGTGCAAGAATATTTTACATTTTTGAAGGGAATAACAAGTTGAGGGCTTTGTGCTATCTGACTACTGCTATATGTTTTCTCTGATATATGGCACTATTATTTATACTTTTAATGGGGTTTTCTCACCACAAAGATTATCTTTCAACATGAAGGGACAGGTAACTGAAGACTTTTTCTAAATGCACTGGTCAGTAGATTTTTCTTTAGTCATGATACAAGACAGACTTTATGGACAACATGTATGAACGGGGCTGGGCCAGTTATCTGGCATCAAAAAGCTGTAGTAGACCTGTTCTATAGATGTATGAACAGTCACACTCCAAGCTTTGAGTCATTTTGGGGGCGTTGCACCACATTCGTAGAACTAAACACATTTATGATTCTTTGACACCAAACCTAGGTGTGCAACAGTTACAACAGCCAGGTAGACCAACAAGTTAAAGGTGGTCTACCTTAGCCAGACTTGTCGTATTTGCACTGCAATGTGCCTGTATGTATGACCTGCTGAAGAATAGGTTCATACATTCTGGAACATTCTACACTACCTTAAAGCAATTTAGAATTGGCCTGTCAGCAGTTGCCCTATGTGTTCTAAGTGCACACATGTTTCTGCAGTTACCTGACCATAACTCTGTTATCTGATTAAAGGAAAGAGCAGAGAGCAGGGAATGAGCTTACTCCCTCAGTCTGGAGCAAATTAATTATCTTTAACAAGATTACAGATAAGCATTTTTTCTTAGTCCTCACAGCACATGTACCTTTTGTTTACTGAAGATTAGCTCTCCTACACTTGTTTAGTATTATTCTTTATTTTAAAGTGCCATTGATTCCAGGGCGCTGAACATTTAAATGGGGTTTACATACATAACATAAGTCAAACAAGTACAATGATAATGATAAATGACTTACAACTGGCACTGAGAGAGGGCCCTGCCCGCGATGGCTTACACTTTACAATGCAGGAGGAAAGAGACAGAAGGAGAGGGGAGTATCACAGTGGCAGCAGGGTTTTTGTAGGTTATAGGTAATCCTGAAGAGATGGGTTTTTAGGTTGGTTCTTAACCCCTTAAGGACCCGGCGTTTTTTTTTGGTGACACGTTCGTTTTTCCCTCCTCGCCTTCTGAAAGCCATAACTTCTTTATTTTTCCACCTACATAGAAACATGAGGGCTTTTATTTTGCGGACAAGATTTACTTTCTAATGGTGTTATTCACTATACTATAGAATATACTGGGAAACCGCAAAAAAATTCCAAGTGGGACAAATTGTGAAAAAAAAAACGTATTTCCGCCATGTTTGCAGGGGTTTTGCTTTTACGGCGTTCCATCGTCGGTAAATATAATGTGTTATATGAATTCTACAGGATGTTACGCATCCGGCAATACCAAACATGTAGGGTTTCCATTATGTTTTGGTACCGTAAAAAAATTCCAAACATTTTCTATTTTTGAAATTTGCGCCACGGCGCCATTTTGTGCGACCAATAATTTTTTTGTACTAACACCTATGGACGTCAGTGAGGGGGCATTTTTTGCGGGCTGAAGTGTACTTTTTATCGCTAGCAGTTTGGAATGCATGTGACTTTTTTGATCATTTTTATTCCATTTTTTTGAGTGACGTAAAATGACCAAAAAACGCAATTTGGCGTTTGGAATTTTTTTTCCTTCTACGGTGTTCAGCGTACGGGATAAATGTTATATTTTTATAGATCGGACTTTTTCGGACGCGGCGATACCAAATATGTGTAACTTTTTTATTATTTTAATGATTTTATTTGTAAAATGGGGAAAGGGGGGTGATTTGAACTTTTAATACTTTTTTTTTTTTGTAGTTTAAAAGTTTATGTATGTATTTTTTTTTACTGTAACATTGAGGCCACCTGTGGTACTTGACCACTAGGTGGCGCGATTGTTAATACAACCTAATGCATTGCATAGGCAATGCATTAGGGTGTACAAAGATGGCGGTTTCCCCACTTCCTGTCTGCGGACGGAAGTGGGGCAAACCGGCCAGGGTAAGTGACGGGAGCCTTCACAAGGCTCCCCACCACAATGCCCGGTCATCGGATCGGCGCAGCATTGCTGCGCTGATGCCGATCACCGCAACGCTTGGTGCGCGGCACCGATCGGCGTTAATTCAGACGCCGTGGCCATCTTTGCCGTGGCGCCTGATGGGTAAAACAGCGCCAGCGGGCGGAGCCACCCGCCGGCGCTGTTACTGCCGGGTGTTAGCGGCGATTTGCCGCTAACACCCGGCGGCTGTGCGGGGGGGTCGCGGAGCGATCCCCCTGCAAAGCCCCTTAGCGGCACTGGGACGTACTGATACGCCCAAGGTCGTTAAGGGGTTAAAGCTGTGAAAGTGGAGGAGATCTAATGTGTTGGGGCAGTGAGTTCCAGAGTATGGGGCTAGCAAAAGAGAAGTCTTGGAGATGGTTATGTGAGAAGCTGACAAGAGGACAGCAGAGAAGAAGGTTCTATGAGGAGCGGAGATATCTGGAGATTAGGGCAGAGATGTATGGAGGAGAGAGGTTACGGAGAGCCTTGTAGGTAATGTTAGTAACTTGAAAAGAATTTGCTGGGTAGCCAGTGAAGGGATTGGCAGAGGGGAGAGGCAGAGGAGTAGCAAGGAGAGAGGTGGATAAGACAGGCAGCAGAGTTGAGAATGGTTTGAAGGGGAGCAGGAGTGTTAGATAGGAGGCCACAGAGAAGGGTGTTGCAGTAGTCTAGGTGGGAGATGACAAGGGCATGGACTAGCATTTTTGTAGTGTCGAAGATGAGGAATGAGCGGATGCGAGAGATATTTTTCAGGTGGAGGCGGCAGATGGAGGTAAGGGCTTGGATGTGTGGTCTAAAAGACAAAGAGGAATCAAGGATTATCCCAAGGCAGCGGACTTGCGGAACAGGTGAGAGTGTAGGGCCGTTGACTGTGATAGAGAGATCAGGTGGAGGGATGGAGTGAGATGGTGGAAAGATGATGAATTCGGTTTTCTACACATTTAGTTTAAGGAGACAGGAGGAGAAGAAGTAGGAAATGGATGATAGACATTCTGGGATCGAGGAGAGTAGAGAGTTTATATCTGGGCCAGAGATGTAGAGTTGTGTGTCATCAGCATATAGGTCGTATTGAAAGCCGTGTGAAGCTATGAGCTGACCCAGGCCAAGAGTGTAGAGAGAGTAGAGTAGTGGGCCCAGGAATGACCTCTGAGGGACACCAACAGAGAGAGGACAAGAGGAGAAGGTGGTCCGAGAGTGAGTGTCAATGTAAATGCTCAGCTAGTTAGAGAAAAGCTTAATATGCTAATCACTGACATAGAACCACCCACTGCCTTGGAGACAGAGTGAATGCAATTTTTGTTACTTATGCCTCAGTTTCATGTTCTTGACAGAAGGTGGAGGGTGCCCATCTCATTTTGCTATGGGGCCCTATGAATTCTTGTTATTTCCCTGGGCATAGAGACTCCTAGTGTTGCATTGAGTCACGCCTCCATACAATAGACCCATTATTGAGTCCATGTGTTCCTGTACATTGTGACATATGGTCTTGTATATATGTTACCTATTATCCATGGAAACAATACTTCCAAAAGGATCACATTTTTTTTTTCAAATTTGTAATAAATACAATGAAATATGAAAATAAAACTGTACAGAGATCTCCCAAGTTACAATATTCTTAGGACATAATATCTTCAGCAAACAATGGTCATTAATGAGACATTGTATTTTAAAACCACACTCCATATACAATGTCACCAACACTGCTGATCTGTTACTCATGTGATTGATGGAAGATCCAACCAATTGTCATGAACATTTTACTTGTAAAACCTCTGTATCAGTGCAGTGGATGCAGTGACTGGGGTCTAGTACCACCTCTATACAGTACAGTGTGGTACTACATGTCCTGTACTGCTCTTACATGTATTAGTGAGGTGCATGCATGAATGGTGGTCTAGTAGTGCCTCTATACAGTACAGTGTGGTACTACATGCCCTGTCCTGCTCTTACATGTATTAATGAGGTGCATGCAGTGAATGGTGGTCTAGTAGTGCTTCTCTACAGTACAGTACTACACGTCCTGTACTGCTCCTACATGTATTAGTCCTATACTGCTCCTACATGTATTAGTGAGGTGCATTCAGTGATTGGTGGTCAAGTACCACTTCGCTACAGAACAGTGCGGTACTGCATGTCCTATACTCCTCTTACATGTATTAGTGAAGGACATGCAGTGATTGGCAGTCTATAGTGCCTCACTACAGTACAGTGTGGTACTACATGTCCTGTACTGCTCTTACATGTATTAGTGAAACGCATGCAGTGATTGGCGATCTAGAAGCATCTCCTTAGAGTAAAGTGTGATACTACATTCCCTGTACTTCTCTCACATGTACCATGATGAGTGGCTCCTTTGAGCACCAGGTGATGGCCCTATATCTTTATTTCTGTCTCATTTTGTATAAAGTACATGACTTAAATAAGCTCCTGTCCTCATTGCAGAAAGTGATTTTCAGCTTCCAGCAGCTCTTTTTGATTGTTATATATATATATATATATATATATATGGACTTTTTTCATCTTTCTGTATAATGTTGATGACATTTTTGGGCTTTGAAATCAAGTACAAGTTTTTCATAGAGTTATGGTTTCCACATACAATGGTCATCCCAGAACCAATTAATATTATACATTAAGGGACAACTGTATTATATTGGGAGTAGAGATGGGCGAATTGATTCTAACGAAGTGGAATTCGTTTAGAATTTCAGGAAAACTTCGTTTCTGAACGAAGTCAAAGTTTGGGGTACTTCGGGTGAACGAAGTGTGCTTTTGATTGGTAAAATGGCTGCGAGCACATTGGCGCTAGATGGGGCAAAGCACTCTGGGAGGAAGAAGAGCATAGCCTGCAAGACATGTGCAGAGATTAAGCCAATCAGAGACCGGCGGGATTCTGTGACGTCACCGCACTATATAAGTCCGGGCGCGACGCTGGGAGCTCACACTCCTCTCACTGTACTGATCAGGGAAGGTGATGCCGCAGCTGATTGTGATAGCTCTTACTGAAGAACTAATTTTTATACAGCAATTTTTGTGGGGTGTCTCAGCTTGTCTCAGAGACTGCTTCTCTTAATGTTCTATTTCTGATTTTTTGGAGTATTGGATCGGAAGTCCAGTGTGCGTCCACTGCAGCTGCATATACATTTAATGATATCTGCTCACAGCACATTGAATATCCAAGGGGGGATCTAAGCCAGTTCCTGTTGTATTCATTTAAAGAAACAGTGTTTTTACAATACAAATACCACTTCATTTTTGGCTGCTCAATTCTTTTGCGCAATTTACATCCAGGGGTTAATTAAGCGTTTTTCTGCTGCTGTGGTGACTCCAAGAAACCGTCTTTTTCACCGCCAAAAATTACAATTTTCCATAATTCACAAGCAAAGGTTAATTAAAATTTTTTCTCTTGTTGTGTAGCGTAGAAAACACGCAATTGTAACACGCTACAAAGCTAGTAGTTTGTGGCTGCTCAATTCTTTTGCACAATTTACATCTAGGGGTAAATTACGCGTTGTTTTTCTGCTGTGGTGACTCCAAGAAACCGTCTTTTTCACCGCCAAAAATTACAATTTTCCTGTACCATAATTCACAAGCAAAGGTTAATTAAAAAATTTTTTCTTGTTGTGTGCCGTAGAAAACACGCAATTGTAAAACGCTACAAAGCTAGTAGTTTGTGGCTGCTCAATTCTTTTGCGCAATTTACATCCAGGGGTTAATTACGCGTTGTTTTTCTGCTGTGGTGACAAAAATAAACCGTCTTTTTCACCGCCAAAAATTAATATTTTCCTGTAACAAAAATTCACAAGCAAAGGGTTTAAATTTAAACAATTTTTTCTCTTGTTGTGTAGCGTAAAAAACACGCAATTGTAACACGCTACAAAGCTAGTAGTTTGTGTGCTCAATTTTTTTGCGCAATTTACATCCAGGGGTTTAATTAAGCCTTGTTTTTCTGCTGTGGTGACAAAAATAAACCGTCTTTTTCACTGCCAAAAATTACAATTTTCCTGTACCATAATTTAAAGCAAAGGTTAATTACAATTTTTTCTCTTGTTGTGTAGCGTAGAAAACACGCAATTGTAACACGCTACAAAGCTAGTAATTTGTGGCTGCTCAATTCTTTTGCGCAATTTACATCCAGGGTTAATTAAGCTTTGTTCTGCAGTTGTATTCGGGTAAAAAGAAACTTTGTTTTTCACTCCCACAAAGAAAATTCTGTAGCATAATTTATATCCGAAGTTAAATTTAAAAGCCTATTTGTGATTTTATATTCATTAAAATACACAGAGTTTTTAAATGGCACAAACAAGTCAATTTTTCCTGCCCATTTGTGGAGCGCAATTTATATCCAAGGGTTACCAGGTCACAACTACCACTGTCATCTAGCGGCCGTGTGCTGACTAGCAACCCAAGGGTTCTTGATTGGTTGACTAGGTAAATTCCACTTCCCCCCAATGACATCTGACAACCCCAGCCAAGAGCCCGGTGGGAACATCAGACACAACCCTTAGTTGGCATGGCCGGGAGCGGGTCAGCGGACCTCACCTGTCCTCAACCCGCCTCTCTCCCATCCGGTTCCCTCAGCCAGAGATCTGCTATGTGGTCTGGGCTCAGCGCCACTATATAGCGAGGATGAATAATTTGAGGAGGGCAGTCAGCAGCTACTTGGCAGCGAAGAAATGGGCCAATATCCCCTGCTTCTTGCAGTAGGCGGCAAAGTATAGATGTTGAGAGTGGCATGGGAGGTCATGTTGTGAGGGGTCAGCCTCTGCATACCAAGACCGGGTGGGGAGGGCAGCAGTGACGATGAAACACAAATAGATGATGATGTAGCCGACCGCACTTGGGAGCCGGGTGAGGCAAGGGCTTCATTATCGTCATGAGAAGAGGGCGTCAGCTTGTGCGTCAGTCAGCGGCGCAGCCAGCAAGTGGGTCGTGTGGCCGTGAGTCAGCAGGATAGCAGCAGTGTTTAGGTCAGGAGCCAAGCGGCCACGGGGTAAAAAAACCCGCTTGCAGGTCCAAAAAAGTAGCGGCACAGGGGCCCCAGCGAGGGCAGCGGCGGCAGTAGTCACTCATTTCGGAGCGTTGGCGGTAAAATCCGATACTCGGCGGTGTGGCAGTACTTTGCTATGACACCGGAGGAGCCGAATATGGGTATATGTAGAATCTGTAGGAAGAAAGTGAAGCGTGGCCAGGGAGCTAATGTTGGCACCACGGCCCTGCATCAACACTACAGGCCCTCACCATCCGGTGGCCTGGGAGAAACGTGGCTCAGATGTGGTGGTCCATCCTGCCGCCGCCCGCAAACACAGCAGCAGCAGCGCCCAGTGGCCCGCATGCCATTGCAGCCAGTCAAGGCTCCACCACTTGCAAAGGGGAGCGTTTCTCTTTGACATATCTCCCGGCCAGATGCTCCTCCCCTCGCTACTCATGGCGCCGCATTGTTAGCGAGGTGATTGAAAAAGAGACAACAGTATGCCCCCCAACCTTCTAAGGGCAAAGCTGACCGTACCCTGCCCAAAGTTTTGGGTGCGTCCCCCCCTTTCCAAATGGGGACTCTCACCGTTCAGAGAACTATGGCTTGTGCCGACCCGAGAGGGAGAGTTCCAAGCCATAATTTTTTTCCCCAAAAAGGGAAACCACCTTAAAAATAGTAAAACAAAAGGGGGGCCAGTCCTTGGTTATGGTTTTTTCCCAAAGGTGCACGGAGCGGGATGTTGGAGCTGTAACTGGTTAGGGCCGTAAGCCTTTAGGGCCCACTGGGTGAATGTGTTTTCCGGCCCAGGCACCCCAAAAATTGGACAGGAGCGCCGCTTTCTCCCCCCCGTATAAAATTTGGGGCTCCTGCGCCAATGTCCCCTCCTCCCTCCTCCACCACCACACCACTCAGCCCCACAATACTGCTCCATCATACCAATGGTTTGGGACCTCGTGTCAGCAGTTCTAACCCCGCTTGCCTCGGCGAACGAAGTCCCAGGGGAGGAACTGCTCCGCTATGCAGCAAGAAATCGATGTGTGGCTTTTTCCGGCCAACGCAAATCGGGAAAATGGTGATGGAAATAGGAGGAAAAAGGTGTCCGCGCTGCGGAGGGGGGATGGGCCAGGCCCTGCATGGCAGTTTCAATTGGTTGTGAAAAGGTTCCTGAAGTCTTCCCCCGATTTCAGAAGATTCTGAAAATGGCCAGGAAAGTG
The DNA here is from genome assembly GCA_025379985.1 of Phyllomedusa bahiana. Taxonomy (NCBI): domain Eukaryota; kingdom Metazoa; phylum Chordata; class Amphibia; order Anura; family Hylidae; genus Phyllomedusa; species Phyllomedusa bahiana. The sequence goes on from JAODAL010033498.1 coordinate 41,291, forward strand.
CATGCACTTCATCCATTCCTAAAAAGCCAGGACCCCTCCTCGATTTTCAGCGGGAGAAAGGGCCCCCCAAACACTCTGATATGCGTTTTTTTCCACCATTGGAAATTTCCCGCCTGCACATGTTGGGCCGACTGTATGAAAGAGAAAGGCCCATTAACGATTTTTTGATGACCGGGGGACAGGGTACACCCCGTGTAACTTTTTATGCACCCGGGGGGCAGTCATGCGTGACTCCTTCCCTTTTTTGGGCCATTGAGGAGGCCACATTTTGTCATCGCCCGGACTACGGGGATGAATAAATCATTCCCAAGCTTTATGTCCCGGGAAAAGATGCTGAAAAATTTGTTGGGCAGGGGGCTGGAGACGGGCGACTAATCTCGCGGGCCCCATGAGTCCCGGGGGACGAAAAGGAGGAGGAGGAGGAATTGGAGCAGAAGCTTGTTGGTGAAATGAGTGGTTTTCTACCCGGGGACAAGAAGGGGAGCAGGAGCAGGGAAGGTAGATGGAGATGAGGAAGACGAGGCAGATGACCCGCAAGCCCCCATGGCAGTATACAGTGGAATGGGGGCAGGGAGCCCCTCGGAGCCCTTGTGCAGATACCCCGAGCAGCGATTTGCCGGGGCTAGTACAGCCGAATAGTCAGTACCCGGGCGGGGATGACTTCTGGTCTCCACCCTATTGGCCCCTCGTCCCGGTCCAAAATGGGAGCCTTTTTTCCCGCTATGAGAGGGAGGACAAACTCAAATATATGGGAAATCCTCCGTTTATTTGGCCGCGCCTTTTGTGCGGATCGTCCCTTCTGAAAGGTTGACCGGGGGGTTTTTCAGCGCTCCTATAAAGCCGGGCTGCTGGGGGAAGGGGGGGGGGGGTAGAAGCAGTACGCCCCATCAGCAAAACCAAATTCTGGGTACTGTGGCAGCTTCCTTCCCCCGCTTTTTGGGGAGGGGTCGCCGCGAAGCGCACGGGACCTGGGAGACCCTAAACCCAACAGGTGGGGGCCCGACTTGGACAGCACTTTCCACCCCTTTTAAAAGATCTGCTGGCACGGGGGCAGCCAAAGGGGATGCTGGCTGCAACTTCCCGAGTTTGCATGGAGAAGCGTCCTGCCCGGGGCCATATGTGGCATCAAGCGGGTTTTCAGTGGGCGGGGGCCAGAGTCTCCCCCCAAACGTGAAAATGATTTGGGTTAAAAACTACCTGCCTTAGCCAAAATCCGATCCCGCCACCCCCCCTGATGCCACACTTGCTGAAGTTTCTCCATCTGCCACCAACCCCTTTACAAGGGTAGTATTGCCACCCCCCCCATACTGTGTCTTGTGCCCAAGTCTACCTCATGTGCTGCTGGCCGGGACCTCCCACTGTGTCATTGTCCCACTCTGTGGCCTACTCTGTTTTTTTCCCCCTCCAAATGTCCCTTGTACCCCGTCTACCTCAGCGTCTGTGGCGCTGCCCGGGGACCTACAACTGTGTCATTGGCCCTGTCGACCTCATGCCTGCTGTGGCGCTGCCGGACCTACAAACTGTGTCATTGTGGTGTTGCCTATGCTGCGCTGTGGTGTGCCGTGACTCCACATGTGTCATGTCCCACTCTGTGGCCTATCTGTTTTTGCTACCCCCGAATGTCATTGTGCATGTTGACCTCTGCTGTGCTGTGGCCTGCCGTGACCACACATGTCATTTTGCCATGTCTGAAATCATGGCGTGTGCCTGCCGTGACCCCCCACACTGGTCATTGTCCCACTCGTGGGGCCCCTCTTTTTTGCCACCTCCCGATGTCATTGGCCATGTCTGACCTCATCGTGCTGTGGCTGATCCCTGACCTACACACTGTATTTTGCCACTGTCTGACCTCATGTGCTGTGTGGGTGCCATGACCTACACCGTTCCCTTGGCCACTCTTTGGGTGCTCCGTTTTTGCCACCTCTGAAAGTCATTGTGCCACTGTTGACCCCATCGCTGCTGCTGTTTGATGCCGTCAACTCCACGTGTCATTGTGCCACTCTTTGGCCTAATCCGTTTTTTTCCACCCCAAATGTCATTGTACCACTGTTGACCCCATGCTGTTGTGTGGCTGTGCCCGTGACCACACCTGTTCATTGTCCACTGTCTGACCTCATGCTGCTTTGTGGCTGTGCCGGTGACCACATACTGTGTCAATGTCCACTGTTACCCCATGCTGCTGCTGTGGCTGCTGCCGTGCCCCAACTGTGTCTTGTCCCACTCTGTGGCCTACTCCCGTTTTTTTTTCCCCCTCCAGAAAGTCATTGTGCCCCTTTCTGACCTCATGCTGCGCTGTGGTGATGCCGTGACCACACACGTCCCTTTTGCCACGTCTGACCTCTGCTGCTGCTGTGGCTGATGCCCGCCCACACACTTTCTTTTTGCCCCTTGTGGGCCCGCCCCCTATTTTTCCCCTCTAAAATGTCATTGTGCCACTGTCTGACCTCATGCTGTGCTGCTGTAGATGCCCTCAAAATACGCTGTCATTGTGCCACTCTTTGGGGCCCACTCCCGTTTTTGCCATCTCCAGAAAGTATTTTTACCCCTGCTGCCCCTGTGCTGCGTGGCTGCTGCCCCGACCTACACCTGTGTCATTGTGCCAGTCTGACCCCATGTGTGTGTGGGTGCTGTGACCTACATACTGTGTCAATGGCCACTGTCGACTCTGTGTGTGTGGCTGCTGCTGCCTCCACCCGTGTCATTGCCACCGTGGCCCATCCGTTTTTGCCACCCCGAATGTCATTGTGCCACTGTCTGACCCCATCTGCGCGTGGTGCTGCGTGAATACACATGTCTTGTGCCACGTTGACCTCATGCTGCTGCTGGGCTGATGCCGTGACCTACACACTGTAAATTTTGCCATTTTTTCTGAAAATGCTGCTGCTGTGGCTGATGCAGAACTACCACTGTGTCAATGGCCACTCTTTGGTGTTTTGTTTTTGCCCCCTTGATTTTCATTTTGCCACTGTTGACCTCATGCTGCTGCTGCTGTGATGCCCTCAACTCCACCTGCATTGTGCCATTTTGACCTTCTCCCGTTTTTGCCACCTAAAAAATGTCATTTGCCACTCTCTACCTCATGCTTTTGTGGCTGCCACGTCACCCCCACACTCTGCACTGTGTTGCCCCCTGAGCCCTAGCTTGTTTTTTTCCAGCTGTGCTCAATGACTTTTTCAGGGACCCCAAATCATGTGCACCCCATAGGTGCTATACTACAGCTCATTACAAAATAGAGGTGAAATGCAAATGTGTCCATGAAGCCATTAAGAAGTTACATGACAAATGGTCGAATGTTTTCTATTTTTCCAGTTCTTGTTTTTTTCTAAAATTTTTCAGCCAAACCTACTAAATAAATTTTAATACCCGACATAGCCTATGGACAAAAGGGGCCAGTTTTGAAATAAAAGACTTTTAGCTTTACAAACCCCCAAGAAACCTTAAGATGGAATAGAAAAAAAACAAAAAACACTTAAAATGAATTATTAATTTTATTTTGTTTACATTGCACTGAAAATTTACATCATACTTTTACAAATTTCTTTTTCCATAAAAATATATTTCTATACAAAAGTGTATGCATTGATATAAGAGGAGTAGCCAGATGTCAAAGAAACTGTTGTTTTCTAAAGAATTTTTATTTTATTATTTTCATTACTAGTGAATAATTATATTTATTGCAGTCATTCTAACAAATAAATAGCAACTATCAAAGGAAAATCCCAAGGAAACAGGTGCTATAGAGTTTTATCACATAAAGGGGAATGCAACAATTTCTGAAACTGAAGCAGCATTTTTGGATGCAACAAATTATCCTGATAGGCACTCTGTTGTCTAGGTAAATAGTTTTAAAATAATTTCTGTAGATAAAGTATATTTTGTGGAAAAGGAAAAACATTACAAAAATTTTATAAAATCCAATATAACATAACAGGTTTTTCCAGTTTTGGATTGTTTAATAACATGTCAGAAATAGTACATAAAAACTGTATCCCAGAGGTAGACAACCTATGTTTCTCCAGCTGTTGTCAACTTCTTCTACCAAGAGTAACATCTCTGACATCAATACATTGCAAGGAAAATAATGCAGACATTCCTTCTGATTTGGTCATTGCAAGGAACAACATTTTGTAAATACTTTCCTCCATATAACTTCTTAAATTTATAAAATAAGATAAAAAATATTTTTTAAAAATGTACTTT
>JAODAL010033499.1:0-45490 GCA_025379985.1 Phyllomedusa bahiana
CGGGGGCCCACATGCTGACTGCACCCACAGCTGCTGGAGGGGCCATAGAGCCAACACCACCATCCAGGGCCCCACATGCTGACTGCACCCACAGCTGCTGGAGGGTCCATAGAGCCAACACCACCATCCAGGGGCCCCACATGCTGACTGCACCCACAGCTGCTGGAGGAGCCATAGAGCCAACACCACCAGCCAGGGGCCCCACATGCTGACTGCACCCACAGCTGCTGGAGGGGCCATACAGCCAACACCACCATCTAGGGCACCCACATGCTGACTGCACCCACAGCTGCTGGAGGGGCCATAGAGCCAACTATATATACAGAAAAAGGGGAAAAAATACTCAAGAAAAAGACGGAAACAGAAACATGGCCATACTCACTGCTAGTAAAGCTGAAGTGAGCCTAAACACAGCACAGAGGCAGCACACTCCCCCATGCTATTAAAGAAAAATACCCAGGTGCAGCTAATGGGTAGTGTCCCATACATCTCTCCACTAGGTGGACAGAAAGCTGCACCTTAAATTGACATCTATTCACATAGCATGCAAAAAAGCAAAAACGCCACAGTACCATACGTTGGGAAACTATACAGATACAAAAATACCCATAAGACAACCGCTCTCACACCTTCCACGCATGGGGGGGGCGGTCGCTGGTATTCTACTTGCATCCAGTCCCCAGTACTGTTCGGCAAAAAAACTATTTTACATACTGGAAAAACATCAAATATGAGGTATTAGTTTAACATAATGGCCATTATATTGTAAGCCTGCAAGCCATACGTCACGGCTCCTCATCTATTGCAGGTCCCTACACTCCCTTAAAATCACAAAATATACAGAAAAAGGGGAAAAAAATACTCAAGAAAAAGACGGAAACAGAAACATGGCCATACTCACTGCTAGTAAAGCTGAAGTGAGCCTAAACACAGCTCAGAGGCATCAATCTCCCACTTGATATTAATGAAAAATACCCTGGTTCAGCTAATGTGTAGTGTCCCTTAAATCTCTCCACTAGGTGGACTTAAAGCTGCACCTTAAATTGACATCTATTCACATAGCATGCAAAAAAGCAAAAACGCCACAGTACCAGTATTTTTCTTTAATAGCATGGGGGAGTGTGCTGCCTCTGTGCTGTGTTTAGGCTCACTTCAGCTTTACTAGCAGTGAGTATGGCCATGTTTCTGTTTCCGTCTTTTGCCATAGAGCCAACACCACCATCCAGGGGCCCCAGATGCTGACCCCACCCAGAGCTGCTGGAGGAGCCATAGAGCCAACACCACCATCCAGGGGCCCCACATGCTGACTGCAACCACAGCTGCTGGAGGGGCCATAGAGCCAACACCACCATCCAGGGGCCCCACATGCTGACTGCACCCACAGCTGTTGCAAGGTCCATAGAGCCAACATCACCATCCAGGGGCCCCACATGCTCAATTTGGGTCTGGGGAATTAAGGGCCAGGGTAGTACTTGTTAGTTTTGGTCCTGCTCTTCCAACCAATGTTGAACATTTCTAGTCATGTCACATGTCGCATTGTCTTGCTGCAGGGGAGACAGTCAGCATGTATGGGGGTATATGGAATCTGCAAGGGGGAATTCATCACAGAAAAATGGGACATAATTTACTCAAAAACACAACGACGTGGCCACATGGCTGGACTATAGACTGAACCCAGTAGAAGGCAACACAAGCCCCAGTGCTACTTGGGAAAGATATAACAGGTGCAGATAAGCAGAAGCTCACACACCGTCCACTAGGGGAGTAACTGAATGGTATGAGGAACCTTGAGGCGGTTTGCGGGCTTGTGAAATATAGTGGCCATTGTATCACTTAATATCTCATATTTGATATTTGTTCAGTATGCAATTTTTTTCCCCCAAAATACGTGGAGAGGGGGGGTCAGTATTTTGTGTTGACTGCCTAAAAACTGGGGGCACCCCGCCCAATTTTAATAGTAGAGGCGTAAGCCGCGGGCACCACCCGTATAAGTGGCCCCTTTGTATCGCCTTATCTCTGAAAATTATAATATAGAAACCACCCCGTCTCATAAAAGGGGGGAGTATTTTGTCTTTTTGGGTGATTTTGCATTTTGCAGTCCCCCTATGTATTATACGCGGCTTTTCTGAACTGGTGTGAACGGTTCTTATTAATGCGCAGTTTTTTTATCTTTCAGCTGCCCCCCTAGGGACGGTGAGTGAGCTGCTGCTCATTATTGTTTGCCCCTTTTTTTTTCCCCAAGAGCATGGGGACCGTGTTGCCCCCCTATTGGGTTCGTCATGGCCCGGGCCCCATTGGCTGTAAGTGGGGCCTTGGGTTGTGTTAAGGAGGGATCATGCCAAAATTGGCTAAAAGGGAAATTCTCCTTGGGAAAGCCCCTTAAAAGGGTTTTGGAGATTTGAAATTTGTTTCTGCATCACGAAGCATCTGCTTATCACAAGGTTAGGGGAAAAGTTGAAAGTAAAAGCCCCCTTGTTGGATAAAAAAAAATCCTCAATTTACTTTTGCCCCCTGGGTCTTTGGGAAAGCAAAAGGGATATTTCCAACCAGCATCAGGGATCTTCTGAGTAAAGAAACTCAACACGCCTATAAGGAGAGATTTCCTTTTGGCCATCATTGCCTCCCACTCAGCCAAGCCAGACGCTCTGTCATTTCCCGACAAAAGGGGGAAACACCCCGAAAGGCTGTTAAGATGGGGATGTGGTTTGGCTAAATATCCCTTTTGCTTTCCAAAACCCAGGGGTCAAAAAAAAAATTAGGATTTGTTTATCCAACAGAGGGCGCTTGAGCTTTCGCTCCCGTACCCTAATGCTTTGAACCTAAATTGAGTGACAGCGCTTCCACATGGAGAAGGCTATTTTTCAATGAAGATCACAAAATTAAACTAATATGGGTCCCCCTTTTAAATGAAGTGTGATGACGCCCGGAAAAGCTCCAGGACCATAACCGAGGAAGGAAATGCGAGTAGAAAGTGGGGGTGTGATGGGGGTGGGCACCCCGGGGGGGGGTAAGGTTTCTTTAATTTGACCCTTTTAAAATATCTTTACCGTATATTATAAAAAGAGCGGCTGCGCGGGGGTTCTCCACCCCACGAGGAGAGGCGCAACCCAAAACTTTAATAAAAGGAATACAAAGGGGGGGAAAGTAAAGAAGAGCACTGTCTAGACGGGAGGGTCCCAAACAATCCAGACCGGCCAGCCTCAGCGCTCAGACCGCAGAGCAGGGAAAACATGGCGACAACCGAAAAGAGCAGCCGGTAACCCTACTGCAAGCTTCACTCTGATGCATTGTTATGGCATCATCTAAAAGGGTATCCTCATATATTAAAGGGGTGCTCCCACCATAGACGTAGGCCCACACTTGCAACCAACTCTCCATTCTGTTCTATGGGAGTTCTAAGTATTGCTGATCACAGCGCTCCCCGGTATTGGGAACTCCCATAGGGAGAATTTGGGGAAAAAAAGCGTCCCCCGTACTGGGAACTCCCCAAGGGGGAGAATGGAGAAACAAGCGCCCCTGTATTTGGGGAAATTCCCCTTTAACAGAATGGGAAAAAAGTTTCCCCTGGATGGGGGAATACCCTAGAGGAGAATGGAGGGAAAACAGCGCCCCCCTGTGACTGGGAATTCCCCTTTGAAAAGGAAAGGAGAAACAAACGCTCCCCGTACTGGGAACTCCCTAGAACAGAATGGGAGAACCGCGCCCCCCGTTGGGAATCCCCTTTGAAGAGAAGGGGAAAAAAAAAGGTTCCCCCGTATGGGAAATCCCTAGAAGAGGGAATTTGGGGAAACCAAGCTCCCCTGTACTGGAAAATTCCCCTAGAAAGAAAAGGAGAACACAGCGCCCCCCGTACTGGGAACCCATAGAAGAGAATGGAGAACAAAAGCCCTGTAGGGCAAAATCCATAGAGGAAAAATGGAGAAAACGGCTTCCCCGTCTGGGGAAATTCCCCTAGAGGAGAAAAGGAGAAACCCGCGGTTTCCCCCCTTTCGGGAAATCCCTAGAATGAATGGAGAAAAAAAGTGTCCCCCGTATGGGAATTTCCCCAAAAAGGGAATGGAGAACACAAGTCCCTGTAATGGGGGAAATCCCTAGAAGAGAATGGGGGAAACACCGCTTCCCCCCCGTATTTGGGGTTTATAGAAAAGAATGGAGAACCAACGCCCCGTAAATGGGAAAAACCCCGAAAAGGAATGGAGAAACAACGTCCCCGTATGGGGGAAATCCATAAAAGGAGAAAAGGAGAACACAGCGGGTCCCCGTATGGGAAAATCCCCCTAGAGGAGAATTTGGGGGAACACAGCGCCCCCTTATACTGGGGAAAATATAGAATAGAATGGAGAACAAAAAGCCCTGTATGGGAACTCCCCCTAAAAGGAGGGTTGGGGAAACGTTTTCCCTGTACGGGAAATCCCCCGAACCCAAAAAGGGGAAAAACAGTGCCCCTGTACTGGGAAATAATAGAACAGAATGGAGAACAGGGCCCGTAGGGAAAATCCCCTAGAAAAGGGAAAGGGGAACACAGGCCCCCTTTGTATGAGAAATTTCCCTGAGGGAATGGACAAACAGCGGGCCCTGTATTTGGGGAAATCCCAAAAGAGGAGAATGGGAAAACACGTCCCCCTTTATAAATCCCCTTTGAATGGGGGAAAAACAGGCCCCTGTTGGGAATCCCTAGGGAGGGAAAGGGAAACAAAAACGGGTCCCTGTCCCGGGAAAAACCCCTAGAAAAGAAAAAGGAGAAAAACAAAGGGTCCCTGTACCGGGAAAATCCCAAAAGAACAGAATAGAGAATTTCCAGGGGTCCCCCGTACTGGGAAAATCCAAAAGAACAGTAATGGAGAACACAGGCGCGCATGCCCCTGTATTGGGTGCTCCCACTAGACAGAATGGAGAACACAGCGCTCCCTGTATGGGAGCTTCCGCTAGAACAAAATGGAGAACACAAGCGCTTCCCTGTACTGGGAACTCCCATAGAGGAAAATGGAGAAGAACTCAGACAAAATCGAGACTTTACAACTGTAAAAAGCTTGTGACATAATCAAAAACATGGTATGGTGTGCCCGATCACAGAGCTTCCACTCTTAGTTGTGGGGTCTTGATTTTAATGGCAATTGATGTCTGCAGCAGGTTCAGGTTTGAGGGGCGATTGCGGCGCCGGTTGGTCCAATTGCTATTACTTGTGATGCGCATCGGAGGAATCTCATTTGCACAGTGATGGCTTTGATGGGCCGGGAAGGAAATGAGGCGCTGGTTGGAGCGGGTCCCTCTCCGGCTGCAGTGACAGCTCCATCCCCGTCACAGCGGGATCCCGGCGTGTGCTGCGCCACTGCCGGGGAGGTATCAGAGCAATCAGGATTTTTAGAGTCTTTTGATGCCATTTTCATAATGGGGCTGTTTATAGTCATTTCGAGCTCCGCAACGTTCTGTCCTCATTTACATGAGTAGCGTCTCCTCGCCTGAGACAGATGATCCTGCAGGAATGATGGCGGTGCAATGGACCGTGGCCCCGATGGACTGAAGGGTATGAGAACCTGCCGAGAATGGACTGAGGGGCGTCAGCCGGGCGGGAATGGACTGAGGGGGGTCAGCCTGGTGGGAATGGACTTGAGGGTGAGCAGCCAGGGCAGGGAGGAGTTGAATGAGGGGGTCAGCCTGCTGGAATGGATGAGGGGTGTCAGCGGGCGGGAGGGACTTGAGGGAGTCTCAGCCATGGCGGGATTGGGATGAGGGGAGTCAGCATGCAAGGAATGGACTGAGGGGGGGTCAGCTCTGCATGGAGAATGGATGAGGGGCGTCAGCCTGCAAGGAATGGACTGAGGGGCGTCAGCCTGCAAGGAATAGACTGAGGGGGGTCAGCCTGCAAGGAATGGACTCAGGGGCGTCAGCCTGGAGGGAATGGCTCAGGGCGTCAGCCGGGGCGGGATGGGAGGGAATGGACTGAGGGGCGTCAGCTGGGAGGGACTGGACTGAGGAGCGTCAGGCTGCAAGGAATGGACTGAGGGGCGTCAGCCGGGAGGGAATGGACTGAGGGGCGTCAGGCTGCAAGGAATGGACTGAGGGGCGTCAGCCGGGCGGGAATGGACTGAGGGCGTCAGCCTGGCGGGTAATTGGACTAGGGGGGTCAGCCTTGGTGGGAATGGATGAGGGGTCAGCTGGGGATGGACTCTGGGGGTCAGCCTCGGTGGGAATGGACTACTGGGCGTCAAGCCGGGTGGAATGGACTGAGGTGGCGTGCAGGGGTGGGAATGGACTGTGGGGGCGTCAGCTGGCGAGTAATGGACTGAGGGGGGTCAGCTGGTAGGGAATGGATGGAGGGCGTCAGCCGGGTGGGAATTGGAACATAGGGGCGTCAGCCGGGTGGGAATTGGACTGAGGGGCGTCAGCACGGGCGGGGAATGGAGACTAGGGGGGTCAGCTGCAAGGAATGGACTGAGGGGGCGGTCAGCCATTGGTGGGAATGGACTGAGGGGCGTACAGCTGGCGGGAATGGACTGAGGGGGGTCAGCCTGCAAGGAATGGGATGAGGGGCGTCAGCCTGGCGGGATGAGACTGAGGGGCGCCAGCCTGGCGGGGAATGGATCTGAGGGGCGTCAGCCTGCAAGGAAATGGACTGAGGGGGGTCAGCCTTGTGGGAAATGGACTGAGGGGTGTAAGCCGGCGGGGAGTGGCCTTGAGGGGCGTCAGCCGGGAGGGAATGGACTGAGGGGCGTCAGCCGGGAGGGATTGGACTGAGGGGGGTCAGCCTGCAAGGACTGGACTGATGGGGGTCAGCCTGCAAGGAATGGACTTAGTCGGGTGTCAGCCGGGTAGGAATGGACTGAGGGGGGTCTTCCGGGAAGGAATGGACTGGAGGGGGGGCAGCTGCCAAGGAATGGACTGAGGGGGTTCACCCTGCAAGGAATGGTACTGTGGCGCGTCAGCCTGCACGGAATGGACTGAAGGGGGGTCAGCCGGGTGGGAATGGACTGAGGGGCGTCAGCCTGGCGGGAGTGGCCTGAGGGGTGTCAGCCTTCAAGGACTGGTCTGATGGGGGTCAGCCTGCAAGGAATGGACTGATGGGGGTCAGCCTGCAAGGAATGGACTGAGGGGGGGTCAGCACGGGAAGGAATGGATATGAGGGGCGTCAGCCTGGCCAAGGAATGGGATGGAAAGGGGGTCAGCCTAGGTCGGGGGCTTGTGGGATTGGACTGAGGGGGTCAGACTGGGGGGAATGGACGAGGGGCGTCAGCCTGCAAGGAATGACTGAGGGGGGTCAGCCTGGTGGGGATGGACTGAGGGGCGTCAGCCTGCAAGGAATGGACTGAAGGGGGTCAGCCTGTGGTGGGAATGGAATAGAGGGGCGTCAGGCCTGGCGGAATGGAATGAGGGGCGTTGCCGGGCGGGAAGGGACTGAGGGGCGTCAGCTGGGAGGGAAATTGACTGGTGGGGCGTCAGCCTGCTAGGATTGGCTGAGGGCGTCAGCCTGGCGGGAATGAGAGCTGCGGGGAGTCAGCCTGGCGGGCGAATGGTCTGAGGGGCGTTCAGGCTGCAAGGAAAGGATGAGGGGCGTCAGCTGGGGTAGGGAATGGACTGAGGGAGTTCAGCCGGGGCGGCGAATGGACTGAGGGGCGTCAGACCGGCGGGAATGGACTGAGGGTGCGTCAGAATAACGGGGAGGGGGAATGGACTGTGGGGTGTCTGCCCCTGGTGGGAATGGACTGAGGGGCCGTCAGCAATGGCGGGATATGGATGAGGGGCGTTCAGGTGCAGAGGTAAGGACGGCTGAGGGGGTCAGCCTGCAAGGATGGGACTGAGGGGCGTTCAGGCTGCAAGGAATGGACTTGAGGGCGTTCAGCGGGGAGGGAATTGACTGAGGGGAGTCAGCTGGGAGGGAATGGACTGAGGGGCGTCAGCTGGGAGGGAATGGACTGAGGGGCGTCAGCATGGAGGGAATGGACTGAGGGGTGTCAGCTGGGAGGGAATGGACTGGGGCGTCAGCCATGGTGGGATGATATGAGGGGCGTCAGCTGCCAGAATGGACTGAGGGGCGTTCAGCCTGCACATGGAATGGATCTGAGGGCTTCAGCCTGGTAGGAATGGACTGAGGGCGTCAGCATGGTGGGTAGGGAGCTGAGTGCGTCAGCCTGGGGGAATAGGACGTGTGACGGCGTCAGGTGCTGCAAGGAATGGACTGAGGGGCGTCTGCCGTGGCGTGAGGGAATGGACTGAGGGGCGTCTAGACGGGAGGGATGGACTGAGGGGCGTCAGCCGGGAGGGAGATGGGGAATGGACTGGAGGGCGTTTAAGTCGAGGCGGGGAATGGACTGAGGCAGGGGTCCAGCTGACATGGGAATGGACTGAGGGGGGTCAGCAGGGAGGAATGGACTGAGGGCGTCAGCCGGGAGGGGTTTGGACTGAGGGGCGTCAGCCGTGGCGGGATATGGCCTGGAGGGGGCGTCTGCCTGGCGGGGGAATGGCTGTGGGGGGGTCAGCCTGGTGAGAATTGACTGGGGCGTCAGTCACGGGTGGGATTGGACTGAGGGCGGTCAGCCGGGCGGGAATGGATCTGAGGGGGTCAGCCTGCAGGGAATGACTGAAGGGCGTCAGCCCTGGTGGGAATGGACTGAGGGGCGTCTGCCGGCGTGTGGGGGGAATGACACTGAGGGGGGTAGCCTGCAAGGAATGGACTGAGGGGGGTCAGCCTTGGTGGAATGGACTGAGGGGCGTTCAGCATGGTGGGAATGGCTCGAGGGGCGTCAGGCCCTGGGCGGGGAATGGTCTGAGGGGCGTCAGCATGCAAGGATTGGACTGGAGGGGGGTCAGATGGTGGGACTGGAGCCTGAGCGGCGTTCAGCCTGGCGGGTGTGGCCTGAGGGGTCGTCAGCCTGCAAGGAATGGATGATGGGGTCTGCCTGCAAGGAATGACGATGGGGGTCGCAGCCTGCCAAGGAATGGGACTGAGGGGGTCAGCTGCAAGGAATGGACTGAGGGGGGTCAGCCTGCTCAAGAATGGACTGAGGGGCGTCAGCCTGCAAGGAATGGACTGAGGGGGGGTCAGCTGGGTGGGAATGGAACTGAAGGGGGTCAGCCTGCCTGGTGGGAATGGACTGAGGGGGGTCAGCCTGGTGGGAATGGACTGAGGGGCGTCAGCCTGCAAGGAATGGACTGAGGGGCGTCAGCCTGGCGGGAATGGACTGAGAGGCCGTTCAGACGTGGCATGGGAATGGAGCTGAGGAGTTCATCAGCCGGGCCGGGAATGGACTGATGGGGGCGTCTGGACCTGCAAGGATTGGAGATGAGGGCGTCAGCTGGGACGGGAATGGGACTGAGGGGGAGTCAGCTGGGAGGTAATGGACTGAGGGGTGTCAGCCTGCAGAGATAGACTGAGGAGGTTGTCAGCAGGGAGGGAATGGACTGAGGTGGGGGTCAGCGGGAGGGAATGACAGAGGAGCGTTCCGGCTGCCAGGAATGGACTGACGGGCGGTTCAGCTGGGTAGTGGAATGGACTGAGGTGGCGTCAGCCTGGCGGGAATGGTATGGACCTGAGGGGCGTCAGCTGGGAGGGAATGGACTGAGGAGCGTCAGGCTGCAAGGAATAGAATGACTGAGCGGCGTCAGCTGGGAGGAATGGATGAGGGGCGTCAGGTATGCAAGGAAAAAGGACTGAGGGGCGTCAGGGCTGCAGGGAATGGACTGAGGGGCGTCAGGCTGCAAGGAATGGACTGAGGGGCGTCAGCTGGGAGGGAATGGACTGAGGGGCGTCAGCTGGGAGGGAATGGGACTATGGAGGGGCGTCATGGCTTGCAAGGAATGGTTGAGGGGCGTCTGGCTGCATGGACATGGGACTGAGGGGCGTCTCTGGCGAGGGAAATGTGTGGACTGAGGGCTTCAGTGGGAGGGAATGGACTGGAGGGGCGTCAGCTGGGGGAATGGACTGAGGGGCGTCAGACTGGGTGGGAATGGATCAGAGGCGGCAGTCAGCGGGGTGGGATATGGACTGAGGGGCGTCAGCTGGGAGGGAATGGACTGAGGGGCGTCAGCTGGGAGGGAATGGACTGAGGGGCGTCAGCTGGGAGGGAATGGACTGAGGGGTGTCAGCTGGGAGGGAATGGACTGAGGGGCGTCAGCTGGGAGGGAATGGACTGAGGGGCGTCAGCCGGGCGGGAATGGACTGAGGGGCGTCAGCCGGGAGGGAATGGACTGAGGGGGGTCAGCCTGCAAGGAATAGACTGAGGGGCGTCAGCATGGGTGGGATTGGGGATGAGGGGCGTCAGCCTGCAAGGAATGGTGTCAGGAATTGAACTCTCAGACTCATGCTTCCCAGGCGACGGCTCTTCTCACTGAGCTACTTGCTCTTCTGTTCCATCTCCAAAGTTGGGTCAGAAATTTATAGGTCCGTTCCAGATTTTGGCAACTAATTTAACGTACATTTGCTTCGTTTAAAACTTCCTAACCTGCTAATAATCCACCCGGTGTTCCTCGTCTCATTCTAAAGTAAACCAATTTAACGAAAACCATTTCCCGGAAGAATTCAAGACGACCTGCCTGCACCTGTAATAATATCAAGGGGCGAAGATGAATATATTGTCGAAAATAATTTTGGGACTCTAGAATTTTCAGAGGACAATTGCGATATCTTGTACAATGGATGGGTTATGGACCAGAAGAAATATTCATGGCGAAACAGAAAATAATGTTAACGCCCCTAGGTTACAATGGCCTCTTTCATCAGATAGACATCCTGTAAAAACCAGCCCCTGAGTGTCCAGAGGCCATCCTGAAAAGGACGGGGACTCACTGTCAGGAATTGAACTATCAGATATAATGCTTCCCAAGTGACAGCTCTTCTCACTGAGCTACTTGCTTTCTGGATGGCTCCTATGCTGAACTTTACCTTGTTCCCTGTTCCCTTTAAGGTTCAGTCCTTAGTTCCCCTGTGTGCTCCACCCTTGTCGATCATGGGACTTCTATAAAGACCTGCACTTGCTCTTCCTCCTGAGAGAGTATTGTGCTCTGCCAGTAATACTAGCTATTTCTGCTGTTTTGTTGTGATTCTGACTCTATTGTGCATCGACCTTTTTGGCTTCCTGTACTGACTACATTTCCTGCATGCTCCTAAGTACTTAAACGCCGACTTGTACCGACTTCTGGCTCTGCTGTCCACGCTTCTGACAAGTAGGTAACCTTAGTTGTTGCCCACCCGAAGACTCCAAAACCATGCTTCTTGTTCGTTAAGAATAATCTTCCCAAACATGGAGTATGTTGTAAACACCTGGAGCCAACAAGTGGGCTGAGCTTCTAGAATTTCGGTGACACTTATCAAGGAATTTTTTCCATATTGGCTAGGCCTTGGTATCTGGACCAACTAAATGAAGTAATTGAGTTCAATGATTCAAAGGCAAAATTCATGTATATACATATCACCGGCTCAGATTCTAATTTCCCGCATGCCTATGCCCAAGTTTAATGGGGTATTTCGTCATACTTTAAGTGATTCTTGTATACTTTGTCGTATTTATTTCACTAATTGGCAGGCTGACTCCCATTCACCAAGTGATTAGTATAAAAGATGTGCTGTTTATTAATCAATTTCTGTACAGATGAAGCTCTGGCATCGGGCCATCTCCTTATGCTGGAAAAGAATACTTGTGTCCTCTTCAAATGATTAGATGACTTTATCACTGGCATGAAACAGTGTTTGATGTACCCAAATTGTTGTGCCACAGCCGAGGCACAAATACCATAATATGCGGCAAGGGCTGCGCTCAGTTCGTCGCCTGAATTCACAGCCAGGTATTTTCGATCGTATGGGTGCGGAAACACCACATGGTATCCAAGCAGCCTCTGAGGAGTCATTTTCGCTCGAGGGTTATCAGAACTGGGTGAAGGATGAACTTGCCAGGTTGAGGCTTCTGATAATTTTGAGGTTTTTGTTCAGCTGTGCATCAGAATTGATCAGAGACTTACTGAACGTTGAAAGGAAGACTGGGGTTTGTTTGGGAAAACAAGTTCATATACTCCTATCTGTTCTATTTAATTGAACACTACAGCACAAAGGAACTGAAACTGCATACCTGGTACTATGCAGATTTGTACGTTATCCGGAAAACCGCTTACTGCAGCAGTAATGGAAGTGGGCGCCTATAGAAATTGTGCCTATACTGTGGGGCTCTCTAGAATTATGACATAAACAAGTGTACTTACACTACAAGATTCAGTGGTCTTTAGCCTGCATGCTGTGCCAAGTCAGAGAGCAATCTTGACCTTTCTCAACTGACACTAGATTCTGTTGTGGGCAGTCCATCTCTCTGTGGCTGTAGACACAAAGTTTATTTACCATCCTTATTTCGTAATCACCAATACATGTCATAATTGGGGACATACAATGCATAATGTTCAGCCATGTTGGAATTTGCCGTGATGGATCGGCAATTTTTATGGATTTTTATTTTCGCACTTGACAATAACATTGCGAGCAGAAATCATAATCCACAGCCATTGATATGGAGGTCTGTTGAAGGGTTAACTTTATGTTTGGGCTGTAACTCATGAATCAATGAACTGGGAACTGTATTGAACCTAATCATCATGAAACTATCAGTTTTTCATCTCATATCATATCCCAAGTTCCCAGTGATTTTAGGAATTCCATGGTTTGCTATTCACATCCTTTCAATCTGGGTTTTATGCGACAGTCTACCCTTTCCCTTCCGAGTTACATGTAGGTACAACTGTCATCCAAAGTTTATACTACCCAAAAACTAATATCAAAGTTTCAGAGATTTCTCAGAGACTTATGATAATTTGCTACTCCTCAGGTACCAACAGTTCAGCGAAGTCTGTAGCAAGAATAAATGCTGTCAGATTACTCCTGCATCCCTCATTACGACTGCACCATCGAGTTGCTTCCTGGAGCACCATTCTTTTGGGCGCATTTACAATCTCTTGAACCAGAATTAAAAGGCCTCAGTGAATATTTAGATGAAAAATTGTAAAGAAACTGTCTTTCATTCGACCTTTCCCTCATCCCAGCTGGGGCACCCTTGTTCTTTGTTGAAGAAGTGATACTCCATAACCTGCGACCATTGTATCGACTTCAGAGAGCTAACATAGGGTTACTATTAAAAATCGATTTACCTCTTCCTTTATTTTCTTGCTGGAAAGGACTTCGCCTCTGCCCAAAATATTTACATAAACTAGATTTGAGAGGGGCTTTCAATCTCATACGCATTCGGTTCCCTGGAGATGAAGTGGAAGGACTGCCTTTAGAACAGATATGGACATTTTGCAATACCTAGTTTTGTTCATTCGGCTTTGTTATGCACACTGCAAACCTATCCAGCATGTCATTAATGATGTGTTTCGAGAATTTTAGACCATATTGTTGGGTTAACCTTGATGGAATTCTTATATGTTCAGACACTTGGTAGGAACATCGGACATGTAAATTAGTCCAGGATACGGACTACTGATATTAATTTATACTTTATATATAAAAATGGTAAAAATGTGATATTTAACAACAAAATTCTAATTTACTTGATTTATCATCTTCACCAGAAGGACTAAGTATGTCTAGTTCTAAATCTAAGCTGTGGTGGAATGGCCCCACTACAAGCAAATTTGAAGGATGTTCAACGATTTATAGGTTTTTGCTATTTTCTACAGGAGATTCAATAAAGACTTCTCCAAGATCATTTTTTGCAATTTAACCCTTACAAAGAAATCCAAGCATTTTCATGGTCTCAGAAGACAATTAGCTTTTGATTTCAATTTCAAATTTTAAAGACTTAGTTTACTTCTGCACTATACTGGTCACATATTCCAAATCCTGAGTTTACCTTTTCGTTGTAGAAGTTGTTTCGCCTCAGACTTGCTTGTGGGAGTGTCTGTCTCAACGAGCGGAGTAAAATGCATATCTTCATCAATGTGCATTTTGTTTTTTCATGTCAATCTGCAGAATGAAAATATGACATTGGGAATTAAAGAACTGTTAGAAATTAAAGTTGCATTCTCTGAATGGAAGACATCTTTTGGAAGGAGCCACAATCATCCATAACTGTAATGACGCGACCACATAAATCTAGAGTTCATCCGTGACTGCTGAAGAGATTATCGGCATGACATGCACGGTGGGCACTTTTTTTACTCTAGATTCAATTTCATTATTTTTATTCGAGGACAGGTCTCAAGAAATGGCATTAGGCTGATGCTTTGTCCAGGAGATTATGGCTAAACACAGGAGAGATCTAATACATGTCAAATATTTTGTCATTCCAAACATTTTGTGGATACTTCACTCGAATGAACTTTCAGCAAGACTCAGAGATGGATTCCAGATTGACTTTTTATTAACCGTCCTTATAATAGATTCTGAATTATTTATAAAGAAGGGTTTTGGAGGCAGAACACACGATTATTGTACCTGAATATCTGTTTTCTAATTGATGTCCTCAAACTAGTCCACGATTCATAAATCGCAGGTCATCCTGGAGTCATGTAAAACTTACGAACTACTGCTTCGTTCATTTTGGTGGCGCCAATTGTATAGTAAGATGTTTAAAAATATTGTTTCCTCTTGCTTAACATGTGCAACGAAAAAGGTTAACACGATCCTCTCCTCTAGGTCTTCTTCAACCGCTTCCAGTGTCCATCCAGACCCTGGGGGATCATATTTCTATGGATTTTATTGTGGATCTTCCCCCATCTATGGAAATGACTTCCATCCTGTTGTTGTGGATCGTCTTACAAAAATGGCCCAAATTGTGTACTCTCTAACCAGAGGGAATTCCTTCTGCTGAAACAACAGCCTGATTTAATGGTCAAGGAAATATTTAGGATGCACGGAATTCCAGACAAGTTGTTTCAGGACAGAGGTGTTCAATTCACATCCCCGATTTTGGAAAACTTCTGTACAGCCTTAGGAGTTCACTGTTATCTCTCTTACTGCTTCATCTCAGTCCAATGGACCGACGGAAAGACGAACCAAACTCTTGAACAGTTAACCCTCTGCTGTTTTATTTCCTACCTTCAAGAGACTGGGTGGACTATTTACCAACAGCGGAATTGCCTACATACAACTCCAAACATATTTCAACATCACAAAGACCATTTTTTGACTAATTATGGTGTACACCAATATTTATTCCTAATATACCATTAAGTACGCTTTTCCTGCATCGTTACCACATCAGACTATACTCAACTGAAGAAAAGAAACACAGGAAAAACTAATAGAGATGCTACAAGAAAGCTCAGATACGATATAAAAAAATCTGCGGATGATAAACAGCCGCAAAAGTTTCCCCCATACTTTAAAGTTGGTGTTAAGGTTTGGGCTTCTACTAATAAATCTAAAAACACATGTTCCATCTCTCAATAGTTGGGTCAGAAATTTATAGGTCCGTTCCAGATTATGGCACAAATTATCGATGTTGCCTACGTTAAAACTTCCTAACCAGCTAAAAAATCCACCGGTGTTCAGTATCTTTGACTAAAGGCCATTTAACGAAACCCTTACGGAAGAATTCGCCACCTCCTAACCTGTAAAATCCAAGGGCAAGAGAATATATTGTCGAAATATTTTGGGGACTCTAGAATCTTTAGAGGACTAATTGCAATATCTTTTACATGGAAGGGTTTATGGACCAGAGAATATTCATGGGAATCCAGAAAAATAATGCTTCACGCCCCTGGCTTACAAAGGCCTTTCATCAGAGACATCAGAAAAACCAGCACCATGAGATGTCCAGTGGCCTTACTGAAAGGAGGGGACTACTGTCAGGAATTCAAACATCATCAGACTCTTGCTTCCCAAGCGACGGCTCTTCTCACTGAGATACTTGCTCTTCTGGATGGTCCTCTGCTGAACAGAGACCTAGTTCCCTGTTCCTTTAGTTTCAGTCCTTGATCACCTGTTTTGCTCCACCCTTGTCTAATTGGAATTCCTATTTAAGACCAGCACTTGCTCTTCCTCCTTGTGAGTATTTTGGGCTCTGACAGTAATTAACCATTTCTGACTGTTGTGTTCTGTCTCTATGGTGCATCGACCTTTTGGCTTCCTTCCTGACTATGATTCCGGCCTGCTTCCTCAAGTACTTAAACCAGCCCGACGTTTTGTTGTACCGGACTTCTGGCTTGCTGACCACGCTTCTACAAGTAGGTTAACCTTTAGTAGTTTGCAAACTAAGACTCCAAAACCAGCTCTTGCTCGTTACAAATGGACTGAGGGGCGTCAGCCTGTTGGGAATGGGTTTGACCTGAGGGGCGTACAGCCTGGCCACGGGGGAATGGACTGAGGGGCGTCCAGCCTGCAAGGAATAGACTGTGGGGTGTGTCAGCCGGGAGGGACATGGACTGATGGGGGGTGTCAGCATACAAGAATGGACTGAGGGCGTTCACGCCTGCAAGGAATGGGACATGTGGGGCGTCAGCTGCAGGATCTGGAATGAGGGGGGTCAGCATGGTGGGATTGGACTCGAGGGTGCGTCAGCATGCTGGGAATGGGATACGGGGCTTCAGACATTGGTGTGAATGGATGAGGGCGTCAGCCTGAAGGAATGGACTGAGGGGGGTCAGCACTGCAAGGAATGGTCTGGAGGGGCGTCAGCTGCAAGGAATGGACTGAGTGGCGTCAGCTGCAAGGAATGGACTGAGGGGCGTTACAGCCTGCAAGGAATGGACTGAGGTGGGCCAGCCTGCAAGGACATGGACTGAGGGGGGTCAGCCTGAAGGTAATGAAACTGAGGGGGGTCCGCCTGCAAGGAATGAACTCGAGGGGGGTCAGTCCTGCAAGGAATGGTACTGATGGGGGGTCAGCCTGCAAGCAGAATGGACTGTTGGGCGTCAGCCTGCACGGAATGGACTGTTGGGCGTCAGCCTGCGAAGGAAATGACCTGAGGGGGCGTCAGCCTGCAAGGAATGGACTGATGGGGGTCAGCCTGCAAGGAATGGACTGAGGGGGGTCAGCCGGGAGGGAATGGACTGAGGGGCGTTCAGCCTGCTAGGAATGGCTGTGGGGCGTCAGCCTGCAAGGAATTGGAATGGTGGGGAGTTAGCCTGCAGGGAATGGACAGAGGGCGTCAGCACTGTAGGATGGATGGAGGGGCGTCACTCAGCTGTAGGAATGGATCTGAGGGGCGTTCAGCCTGGTGGGAATGGGACGTGAGGCGCGTCAGCCTGGTGAAGGAATGGATGAGGGCGTTCAGCCTGGTGGAATGGACTGTGGGGGTCGTCAGCCTGCAGGGAAATGGAACTGAGGGGCGTCAGCCTGCTGGGAATGGATGAGGGAGCGTCAGACTGCAAGCAATGGCTCTGAGGGGCGTCAGCCTGCAAGCAATAGACTGAGGGGGGTCAGCCGGGAGGGAATAGACTGAGGGGCGTCAGCCTGCATGGAATGGACTGAGGGGCGTCAGCCTGCAGGGAATGGACTGAGGGGCGTCAGCCTGCAAGCAATGGACTGAGGGGCGTCAGCCTGCAAGCAATAGACTGAGGGGGGTCAGCCGGGAGGGAATAGACTGAGGGGCGTCAGCCTGCAAGGATTGACAGTCGGGCATAAGAGTATGCCTCGAAATAGACAGATGGAAATCAGGGTCTGCCAAGGACAGACAAACAGGTATCTTAACTCTGTCAAGATGGAAGGGACGGCGGGTCCATGAGTCTGAAATGAATGGATCAGATAGGGTTGCCAGGAGCCCCCTCCAAAAACAGATGGACAGGTGTTAATGTAAGCACAGAGTACCGATGGCAGGTTTACCGGAATACAGCGAAGTCACGGACAAAGAACACGACTCCAACACCAGCTCAGCAACGGTTTGTTTCACTGAATTTTCTGGAACAAGATGCGTGAAAGATCACCCAAACACAATTGTACATACTATCCTGGGCCCCGCTGTGCTGCACAGCGCGCACGCGCCTGAAGTTGTTACTCTTGGTATTGCCCAAAGGTAGTATCTTTGACCTAACGTGGGATTCGAAAGGCCGTAACCCCCTTACCTTCTAATCCGAAGCATCCAACGGGAACAATTGTAATTGTGTGTGGAGCGGATTGCAGGGCGCTCGTGGTGCAGCCACAGCAGCTTTACACAGCTTTAATGGATTTACCCACTTCCCTCCCAACACACATGTTGACCACAAACATTCCCTCACAGATGAAACGGTTCATGCAGATAACGATGTGATAGCAAACTCCAAGTCCTGAGCAGGTGGATGTATTTGGAAACCTCCTTTGGCCTGTAACTGAGCCTTGACAAACTAAATCTAATTTCTGGCTTCTTCACAGTCCTGTGCTCGTTGGCCGTGCACGCATCATCTGATGGTTACCTTATAAGATGGCGGCAATTCCGCTTCTAGGTGCAGATCCTTGTGGAGTAGGGAATGGTCCGGCTGCAGACAGTCCTCATACTATCTTGGAAGCTTGTCCTTCTTGTCCAGGAGTTTCTCTCTCTCCTACTCTCTCATTCTCTGCCGATTGGCTGTCGGTTAAAAGATCGAGGCAGCTTCTCCGCCTGTCTCCTGGAAACAAC
Source organism: Phyllomedusa bahiana (assembly GCA_025379985.1). Lineage (NCBI taxonomy): Eukaryota > Metazoa > Chordata > Amphibia > Anura > Hylidae > Phyllomedusa > Phyllomedusa bahiana. The sequence continues at coordinate 18,507 of JAODAL010033499.1, forward strand.
TGTGTGAATCCTGGCTCCTTTATGGCCTCGAGTTTCTGTCTCTGTTGTTCTCCTGCTGAAGTCTCAGCAGCTTCTCAAAATGGCTGTGCCATGTGCCGTTTCATACCATGTCCTCTTTTGCATAACTGGAAACTGAACATTAGCGGCTTCTGTGTAGGCCAAAATCGTAGAATACAAATGAGCATTTCACAACTGTTCATTGATGGGATTTTACTTGAATACACAGTGAGGCTGGGACTCACTATCCCACACTAAAGACCTGCACAAACAGACTGATGGGCACAAGAGCCTGCCCCAACTGACTGATGGGCATCAGAGCAGCCACTAAACTGACTGATGGCAATCAGAGCCTTGCCACCACGCTGACGGGCATCCAGAGCCTGCCACCAAAGGACTGCACGGGCTCTGAAGCCTGCCACCACGACTGATGGGCATCGGAGCCTGCAACATACAGACTGATGGGAATCGGAGCCTACCACTAACAGAGACTGGATGGGCTTCAGAGACTGCCAATAACTGACTGACGGGCATCAGAGCTGCACGTAACCTGACTGACAGAGGCATCTGGAGCCTGCCACCATCAGACTGTTGGGCATCGGAGACTGCCGACTACTGGACTGATGGGCATCGGAGCCTGCCACTAACAGACTGATTGGGCATCGGTAGCCTACCACTAACAGGACTGGACGGGCTATCGAGACCCCCCCTGCCACCAACTGAGTGACGGGGCATCAGACTCGCCCACCATCTGGGAATGATGGGACATCAGAGCATGCCCATCTGGCTGTTCATTAGGCCATAAATTTCACTCTTGGGCGTATTTTTTTTTGTGGTATGAAATTTTGCCCCCACCTCCCATGACATCTTAATGTGCACATAATGAAACACTGTGCTTCACCACTCTTCCAAATCTAATATTTAACAGAAAGCTTTACCACAATCTGCTAACATATAAAATTACTGGAAAATTAGTCACAGTTACCAAATACACCATACACCAACCAGAATCCAAGACCAACTAAGCCCAACATTTCCCCAGCACACAGTGACCGAATTAATACTACCACACCATGACCACATATCACCACCATTATAGTGACCAAATACAGAAACACCGTGACCCTATCACCAGCCACTTAGTGACTGAATAATACAAAACTGACCTTTAAACTGAATACAAAACCCTTATACTTCAACCAATATTCCCAGCATACAGTAGTGGATACCCGTGAAACAGGCTACTGCACATATAAAAAATGGTTACATTTAAAGTTATATTGTGACTCACAGGAGACTTTCTCTGAAGAGTTGTTCTCTTTCTCTTCTTCTTCCATTGTCCCGACCCCATGACGACAACTCCGACTCTTCACTGTAAAATTTACAAAAAAATATCTTAAGACTCCTCCTTTATCAGCATTTTCCAAACCAAATTTTTTATCTCTATACAAACTCCCCATCTATAGCATCTCATATGGTAGCCATGTCATAGCCCCGGTCGCCCCGTAGTAGCCCCCTATAGCCAGGTAGTAGCCCCTGTAGCCAGTAGATGCCCCTGTAGCTAGTTGATTTCCCCCTGTAGCTAGTTGATGCCCCCCTTTAGGGCAGTTGATGCCCCCCTTTTAGACAGTTGATGCCCCTGTAGCCAGTGATGCCCCCATTGTAGCCAGAGATGCCCCATTGTAGCCAGTGATGCCCCCATTGTAGCCAGTAGATGCCCCCTGTTATCAGTAGATGCCCCCTGTAGCCAGTAGATGCCCCCCTTGTAGCCAGAGATGCCCCCCTTGTAGCTACTGTGCCCCCATTGTAGTGATGCCCCCTGTAGCCAGTAGTTGCCCCTGTTATCAGAGATGCCCCCTGTAGCCAGTAGATGCCCCAGTAGCCAGTAGATGCCCCCCTTCTAGCCAGTGATGCCCCCTGTAGGCAGTGATGCCCACCCCTGTAGCCAGAGATGCCCTCCTGTATCCAGTGATGCCCCCCTGTAGCCAGTGATGCTCCGCCTATAGCCAGTGATGCCCCCAGTTTGCCAGAGATGCCCCCCTGTAGCCAGGATGCCCCCCTGTAGCCAGTGTGCCCCCCCTGTAGCCAGTGTGCCCCCCTTAGCCAGTGTGCCCCCTTGTAGCCAGTGTGCCCCCCCTTGTTGCCTGTGGGTACCCCCTTGTAGCCAGTGTGCCCCCCCTTGTAGCCAGGGTGCCCCCTTGTAGCCAGGATGCCGCCATTGTAGCCAGGATGCCCCCCTTGTAGCCAGTGGTGCCCCCCTTGTAGCCAGTGATGCCCTGTAAGTAATTATAAAATAAACAAAGAGTACCCCAACTGGGTTCCGCGCGTCCCGGTCTGGAGCTGCTGAGCGGTTTGTGACGTCATTTACGCTGCTTACGCTGCACGCAGCTCCCAGGGGTTCTCCGGCCGGGGACGCAGCGTTGCAGGGGGCAAAGGTGAGAGCGTGCGCCCCCTTTTTGACGCTAAATTTCAGGGGGGGAGTCAGGACGGGAATGATCCGTCCCGCCCTCCCTGCAGCTGCTGGCTCTGCGCGACTGTTATAAAAACAGTGCGCAGAGTCCGGGCGCTCCTCCGGGCGGGCAGGGCGGCCGCGGCGCCCCCCTCGGGTGAGCGGAGCCTCGGCGCCCCTAGGAACGGCCCTGCTTGCCACCAACAGACTGATGGGCATCAGAGCCTGCCACCAACAGACTGATGGGCATCAGAGCCTGCCACCAACAGACTGACGGGCATCGGAGCATGCCACCAACAGACTGAAGGGCATCGGAGCCTGCCACCAAAAGACTGACGAGCATCAGAGCCTGCCCCCAACGGGCTGCGGGATCAGAGCCTGCACCAACAGATGACGGGCATCAGTGCCTGCCCCAACAGACTGACGGGCATCAGAGCCTGCCACTAACAGACTGACGGGCATCAGAGCCTGCCACCAACAGACTGACGGGCATCAGAGCCTGCCATCAACAGACTGACGGGCATCGGAGCCTGCCACCAACAGACTGACGGGCATCGGAGCCTGCCACCAACAGACTGACGAGCATCAGAGCCTGCCACCAACAGGGCTGACCGGGCATCAGAGCCTGCCACTAACAGACTGACGGGGCAAACGAGCCTGCCACCAACAGACTGACGGGCATCTGAGCCTGCCACCAACAGACTGATGGGCATCGGAGCCTGCCACCAACAGACTGATGGGCATCGGAGCCTACCACTAACAGACTGATGGGCATCTGAGCCTGCCACTAACAGCCTGACGGGCATCAGAGCCGGCCACCAACAGAGTGACGGGCATCAGAGCCTGCCACCAACAGACTGACGGGCATCAGAGCCTGCTACCAACAGACTGACGGGCATCAGAGTCTGCCACCAACAGACTGACGGGCATCAGAGCCTTGCCACCCAAAAGACTGAAGGGCATCAGAGCCTGCCACTAACAGACTGACGGGGGATCAGAGCCTGCCACCAAAAAGACTGACGAGCATCAGAGCCTGCCACCAAAAAGACTGACGGGCATCAGAGCCTGCCACCCAAAAGACTGACGGGCATCGGAGCCTGCCCCCCACAGACTGACGGGCATCTGAGCCTGCCACCAACAGACTGACGGGCATCAGTGCCTGCCACCAACAGACTGACGGGCATCAGAGCCTGCCACCAACAGACTGACGGGCATCAGGGCCTGCAACCAACAGACTGACGGGCATCAGAGCCTGCCACCAACAGACTGACGGGCATCAGAGCCTGCCACCAACAGACTGACGGGCATCAGAGCCTGCCACCAACAGACTGATGGGCATCAGAGCCTGCCACCAACAGACTGACGGGCATCAGAGCCTGCCACCAACAGACTGACGGGCATCAGTGCCTGCCACCAACAGACTGACGGGCATCAGAGCCTGCAACAAATGGACTAACTGTCCTGAATATTATCATAAACAGGTAGACGCCCCATAGGACTAGGTATGATAGGACCCCTGCATATTAGAATACCGGGTACTCGTCATCTATACCAGATATCACAGACAGGAGAGATGAGAGTCGCTGCCATGGGAAGGGTCGTTATTTTCCTGAGCCCGGGTGTGGGGTGGGGGCAGGAGTTAAGCAAATGTAAGGGGTAAAGGTGGTCATACACTGTAAGGAATGTCGGCCCAAACCAACCACCTAATGTGTATGAGAGGCCTAGCACTCCCCTCAGGGATCCAAAGAGGGACAGAGGGGTGTAAAGGGGAACAGAGGGGTCTGCTCTGCGGGAAGCCATGAGGGACTGCAGGAGGGTAGAAGAATTTGGAGGGGGCAAGAGGGATCTGGAAGAGAACAGAGGGGCTCAAGGAGGGTCAAACGGGTCTGTTGGGGAGTACGGGGGGTCTGCCAGAGGGGTCTGCTGGGAACTGGGGGATTGGTGGGGAATTGAAGGGTCTGGGGGGACAGAAGGGTTTTGCAGCAGTTTATTCTCATCTCCCTATTGAGCACACATACCTGCACAGCCAAACTGAGTGTGTGTGTTGGGAGGAATAGTATCCAGTAGCCTCAGACCAGACTTGGCAAATTTGGGATTTGCATTGTTGCACTGTTGTAAATTTCCCCAAATTTGTGCTGCAGAAACCCCTTGTTGATCCCTCCGCGCTGTGGTGTGTTTGCGGCGTCTGTGCCCTCCGGTCACTGATTTCTGCCTCACATTTCATTCCTTTACTGCCCAGGACAGAAATGTGTGAAGTCAATGAAGTGTTATTTGCTGCGCAGCTTCCTCCGTGGCCGCAGAGCGCGGTGGCGATGGCGGCTCATGGACGGCTCTGAGGATGAAGAACCTGCTCTCCTGATATTCTGATCGTCCGGCTCTGCTGCCTCCATTCATTTCACCTCACCATTTTATATGACTCCTATCCGTCCTGATGTAGCACCCCCCACATCTCACTGTATAAGCACCAGACACTATAGCATCCCTCGCCCCTTTCATGCACTCGGCCGGCACATGCATTATATTGTATTACAGACCTGTAGACGTCCTGTGCGGCCTCCGTGCTATCATACTACTGCCACAACCCTTGGAGTCTGCAGTGCAGATGTCTCCTCTGGGGCAGGGCCGGTCAGTCTGATACCTCCTCCTGCCCGGGGTCCATTCTTGGGGAGTCAGTCCTATATACCATCGCCTGGTTCCTCTTCTGGAGCAGATAACTATCCAAAAACAAAAAACAAAGGTCACCTGCATCTCCATTTAGACACCAAATCCAGCAGCGCCTAGCCAGGACTGAAACCTATACAAATAATGGACTAGGAGAACATTTAAACTGGATAAAATGAAGGCTTTCGGTGCACAGTTTGATCAAATTGCAATTTTCACTGTTGTGACTGCAAAAAGTACATTCTCAAACACCAAATCGAGCAGCGCATGGCCAGCACTAAAACCCATACAGATACTGGACTAGTGGAACATTTAACTAGCGTGATGCTATATTGCTGAAAAATTTAAAGGTTTTTTAAAGCTCAGTTTGATCAAATTGTGGAACATTTAACAAGCGTGATTTTTATATTTTGACATGCAAAACTTAAAGGTTTTTAATGCTCAGTTCGTCAAATTGTGTATGCCCACCTCCAAGTCATCAGGAGGGTGCTTAATTTAATGCCTTCCTATAGGGCTAAAGCCGACGCACATACAGAGCTGGGCTCTATTCAAACTCATTCAAAGGCACAATCCCAGGCAACAAAGTGATCCCGAACCTCAATCTGACCTGGAGTGAAAGTCTTAACACATAACACAATGGATGATCAAGGGGGTTCTCTATGACTAGAGAAAAGGGGCTGCACCACTTACTGAATGCTGCAAACCCTTCACTGTAGTAACTGACTCAGTGCTGTCTATGTGACTGCAGTATCTGATACTGCAGCTGACCTCATGCAAGTGGATGGGATGTTGATAACCTGCAGTACCAGTCCCCCACCACATGCGTGGGGAGCGGCACTGTGCCAGGTACTATGATGGGGCCCCTCTTTTTAATTTGTTTCAGGCCTTAGGGCCCTCTCAGGCTCCAGGGACCGGTAGCGACTGCTACCTCTGCACCCCCTATAGCTGCACCCCTTCATGGTGAGTGTGAGCTCCTGGGACTTCAGCAGCCACTGATGACACCGCGGCTCCCGCCGGATGTGCAGCTGCTGCCAGTTTATTCTCACGTCCACTGCTTATTACATATTAGAAAATTGTCTAACGCTGAACCCACAGAATCGTCGCGCTGAGCTCTGGACCTAATTAGTAAGAGACATTACGTGTCGCCCGCGTCCTCGGTTTAACTTGGGCAGGCTTCAGGCATCGGGGGTGCAAACATCAGCAACCGCCGGGCGAAAAATCATTAAACCACAGCCTTTAATTTTTTTTTAACTCAACGAATGTTTAAATCAGGTGCTGGCTCTTTGGGGCCTTCCCGGAGGGCAAACCCGGAGGGTCCAAAATATCCCAACTTTCCCCCTGGAAGGGTTTCCCAACAAGCCTCAATGTTTTCATTCTCTACCAAATATGAGTACAGGCCCAAAAAAAGTGCCGGTCTTTTTTCCTGAAAACAAATCAAGATTCCCCTCCATTTAGTTGTACAATTGAAATACCATTATATACAATACAGAAAAATGCCCCGTCTCCCCCCTGTAGGGCAGTAAATTTCCCCCGGGTCTCCCCCCTTTTTGGGGCCCCACTAAATCCCCCATCTTTTTCCCTTGTAGAGGCACTAAATCCCCCGGTTTTCCCCTGTAGGGGCAGAAAAGGGCCCTTTCCCCCCCCTTTTTGTAGAGGCAGTAAATGCCCCTTTCTCCCCCCTGTAGATGCAGTAAATCCCCCGTTCCCCCCGTAGTTTGCAGAAAATCCCCGTTTTTCCCCCCCTATAGATGCAATTTAAAACCCCTATAAAAAAACAAGGGCTATGTCATTTCTAAATTTGGTAAAAACTTAAACCACATTAACAGAAAACATATCAAAGAAATTTTCCAAAATTCAAGAGTAAAAATTAACAAATTTTATTGAAATTTCCCAAAAAAAATTTTCACAAAAAATAAAAAAAAAACCAGACAAAAAAAGGATGACAAAGGAACTACACAAAAAGCGTGGTATACTATCCCCCCTTTTGGCAAACAAAACTTACTTTTCCAACTTTAGAGTATGGGTAATTCCTTTTAAATAACCATATATTAAAAAAAGTAGCCCTGTGGAAAACATAAATTTATAATAAGAAACCCAAACCCTTTAATTTAAAAGACGTTGTAAAAAATTCAAGGCCCCAAATTTTTGGGGGGAAATGGATGTAGAGAAAGCGCCCCTTACATCCATCCCCCAAAATTTGGGGGAACCTTGAATTTCTTTACAACGTCTTTCTTTTAAGGGGGGGTTTACTTATTTTTTTTTAATTTGTATGCCCCCAGGGTACTTTTTAATATAGGGTTTTTAAATTTGGAGATTCCCCAAAACCTCTATGTTGGCCCTGTATGTTATGTTATCCCAAATGGAGGATAGTATCCCACGCTTTTTGGTATTTTCCTTTGCCCACCCTTTTTTTATTTGGGTTTTTTAAATTTTTTTTGTAAAAATTTTTTTGGGAAACTTTAAAATTTTAAAATTTTTGGTTTTTTTTTACTCTTGTTTGGTTTTAAAATCCCCTTAGTGCAGAAAAATCCCCCCGTCTCTCCCCTGTAGATCCCAGTAAATCCCCCGTCCTCCCCCCCTTGAAAGAGGCAGAAAAACCCCCGCCCTCTCCTTGTAGAGGCGGGTAAACCCCCGTCTCCCCCCTTTTGAGGCAGAAAAAATCCCCCGTCTCTCCCCTGTAGGGGCAGTAAATGCCCGTCTCTCCCCTGTAGATGCTTTTAAAAAATGAAAACTCTCCCCCCTTTGTGAGGCGTAAAGGGCCCCTCTCTCCCCTTTAGGGGGCAGTTTAAATGTCCCGTTCTCCCCTGTAGATGCAGTAAATGCCCCTTTCTCTCCCCTGTAGAGGCAGTAAATCCCCCGGTCTTACCCTTTTAAAAAGGCAAAAAATTCCCCAAATCTCTCCCCTTTAGGGGCAGTAAATCCCCCATCTCTCCCCTTTAGGGGCCGGGTAAACCCCCAAAATCTCCCCCATTTTGAGGCAGAAAATCCCCCGTCCCCCCCCCATGTAGATGCAGTAAATGCCCCGCCCTTCCCTGTAGAGGCAGAAAAATTCCCCCGTCCCCTAAAACCCCTTTGTTGCTCTTTTCCAGTTTTCATGGTCTCAGGACTTTTGCAAAAACTTGTAAATCTCAAAGAAGGTGATTGGGATTAAACCGTCTCCTCACCCTGCTCTTCACATTGTGAATCATGGCCCAAAGGGACAACCCCTTTTAAAATGGATCAGCGGGAAACCTCCCCTTTGGGCCGGGATTCAAGGGGGGACACTCTCAGACAAAAGTAAACCCACTAAAATTAGGGGTGTCCCAGAGATTTCATCAGAAAGGTTTGTATCAGATACAGAGAGACGGGAGATTAACAAAAGGGCAAAAAGTGGATGCCCTTTGTCTCATCACACAGGGATGAGCGCTTCTTTTGAAAACCAAATTTGCCCTTTGGGGAAAACCCGGAGCTGTGCCGCCGCCCCAAGGCTCCAGGGGTTTAAAGGGTCGGGTGCCCCCATAGAGAATTCTTTAAACCGGTTACTTCAGCGCGGGTTTGGTTTTGGGTTAGGGGAAATTGTCTGTACAGATTACAAGGGGCCATCACATAAAAAGTGGGCCCTGTGATCTCCCTTTAAAAAAAAAATCATTGTTTGGGTACGAAAACACTATGGATTTTGGGGGGGGGGTTTGTGTTATATATAGTATAAAATTGTATATGTCCCCCATGCCTGCCCTCTTTATGTTGAACCCCCAAGGGCTTCTCACCTTATAAGCAGCAATGCAGGAATATAACCGATAATGATGAGATAATAAAAATATCACATATAAAGGAGCACTCCAGGTGTTTTCCCCTTATTTCATTACAAATTGCTGTCAGGGTACAATACCGAGCCAGTAACTTTCCTTACCTGCAGCTGAATAGAGGATTTATGACTGATGCAACAGTCTCTGTTAGGGGCCCCCTGACCTTTCTCTTCGAAATTTGGGTGATTGATATGTGGGTTTCTAAATGACAGGGAAATTAAATCTCTCTTAAAAATCCCTACAAGGGCTGAATTTTGGGAACCCTTCCCTAGGAATGTATAGAGAGATAAAACAACCCCTCCTGAAAGTCAGCGCTCAGAGTGAGGTCACATGACCCCCGGGGGAAAAGTGGGAAATCCCGAAATTTTGCTGCAGGTCAAATGATCTAGTGGAAACACGTGAGAAATCCCGTATTCAACTGCAGGTCACATGAGGGCCCGGGGAGCAGTGGGGAAATTTCCCGTTTCAAATGGGAGGTCCCCTGGAAACCAAGGGGCAGCAGTGAGGAAAAACCTGTATTTAGCTGCAGGGTTTCATGGGCCCAGGGGCAGCAGTGAAAAAAACCTTTTTTTCAAACTGCAGGTCACATACCCAGGGGAGCAGTGAGAAAAACGTATTCCTTGCAGGTAAAATTGGAAACCCTGGTGGGGGGCAGTGAGGGAAAACCTGTATTTAGCTTTCGGTCACATGGGCCAGGGGCAGCAGTGAGAAAAAACCTTTATTCACTGCAAAGGGCCCCATGACCAGGGGAGAGTGGGGAAATCCTTTATTCAGGGTGCAGGTCAATGACCCAAAGGGGGGCAGTTGGGGAAATCCTTTAAATTTAGCCCCGAGGTCAAAGAACCCCGGGGGAGCGTGAGAAAAACCTGTATTCAGTGCAGGTCACTGGGCCTTTGAGACAGCAGTGAGGAATCCCGTATTCAAACTGCAGGGGGCACATGACCCAGAGGCAGCAGTGAGGAATTGTATTCAGTTGAAGGGCATATTTCCCAGGGGCAGCAGTAAGAAAAACTGTATTCACCCGCAGGTCACATTTACCCCGGGGGGCGCGTGAAAATCCTTTATTCAGCTGCAGGGCACGTTTACCCAGAGGCAGCAGTGAGAATCCTGTATTCAGCTGCAGGTCACATGACCCCGTGGGCCAGCAGTGAGAAATTCTTTATTTTTAGCTGCAGGTCACATGCCCAAAATGGCCCCGCAGTGAGAAAACCCGTATTTAGCTGCAGGTCACATGACCCCGGGGCAGCAGTGAGAAATCCCGTTTTAAACTGAAAAAGGGCACATGACCCAGAAAGGGGGGCAGTGAAAAAATCCTGTATTAAACTGCAGGTCAAAATGACCCAGGGGGCAAACCCGTGAGAAAACCTGTATTCAGCTGCAGGTCACCCTGGGCCCCGGGGAAACAGTTTAGAAAATCCTGAAATTTTGCTGCAGGTCCATGACCCAGGGGCAGCATGGAGAAATCCTGTATTCAGCGCAGGGCCCCCGACCAGGGGGGAGCGTGAGGAATCTTGTATTCAAACTGAAAGGGCACTGACCCCCGGGCGCATTTAGAAATCCTGTATTAGCTGCAGGTCACATGACCCAGGGGCCCGCAGTGAGAAATTTGTATTCAGTGGGTCAAAATGGGCCCAGAGGCAGAAATGAGAAAACCTGTATTCAGCTGCAGGTCAATGAGCGTGGGGGCAGTTTAGGAATCCTGTATTCAGCTGCAGGTCAATGGGCCCGTGGCAGCAGTGAGAAATCCTGTAAATCAGCTGCAGGTCACATGATCCCGGGGGGACGTTGAGAAATCCTGTATTTTAGGTTTCAGGTCAAAACCCCAAACCCAGTGGCCCGCAGTGAGAAAATCCTGTATTCAGCGGGAGGTCACATGACCCAGGGGCAGGGAGTGAGAAAAACCTGAATTCAGGTGCCCGGTCCCATGACCCCGGGGGAGCAGTGAGGAATCCTGTATTCAGCTGAAGGTCACATGGAAACCCTCGGGGGGGCCAAACAGTGAAAATCCTGTTTTTAAGCTGAAAGGGCAGATGACCCCGGGTGGCAGCAGTGAGAAATCCGGGATTTAAAACCCGCAGGTCACAAAATTGGGCCCAGGGGCAGCGTGGAAATCCCCGTTTCAGTGCCCGGGGCCCATGGGCCCAGGGGAAACAGTGAGAAAAATTTTACTCAGCGCAGGTTTTAAAATTTACCCCGGGGCAGCAGTGAGAAAAAACCTGTATTTAGCTGCAGGTCACACGACCCAGTGGCAAACCGTGAGAAATTCCCGTATTTTAAAAATGCAGGGGGAAACATGACCCTGGGGGGGCAGTGAGAAAAAATTTTATTCGCAACAGGTCAATTTAAACCCCGGGACATAGTGAGGAATCTGTATTCAGCTGCAGGTCACATGACCCGGGGGCCGCAGCCAGGTTTAGAAATCCGGTTTTTTTGCTGCAGGTCAATGACCTAGTGGCAGCGTGAGAAATTTCCCGGATTTAGCTGCGGTACATGAACCCCGGGGCCCGCAGTGGGAATCCTGTTACAGCTGCAGGGCAAAATGACCCAGAGGCAGCAGGGGGAGGAATCCTGTATTCGTGCAGGTCAATGACCCAAAGGGGGGGCATCAAATGGAAAAACCTTTTATTCAAGCGGGGGGGGGTCCCATGAGCCCCGTGGCAGCAGTGAGAAAACCCGTATTCAGTGAAAGGGCCCCATTTACCAGAGGCAGCAGTGAGAAATCCCGTATTCAGCTGCAGGTCACATGAGGGCCGTGGCAGCCCGTGAGAAAAACCTGTATTCGCGCAGGTCACATGACCCAGGGGGCGCAGTGAGGGAAAACCTGTAATTAAACGCAGGTCAAAATGACCCAGGGGCCCGCAGTAGAAAAACCTTTATTCAGCTGCAGGTCCCCATGAGGGCCCGTGGCGAAATGAGAAATTTCCCGTATTCAGCTGCAGGTCACCCGAGCCAGTGGGAGCAGTGAGGAATCCTGTATTGCTGCAGGTCCTTGGGCCCAGGGGGTGCAGGGGAGAAATCCTGTATTCAGCTGCAGGGGCCTTTAGCCAGTGGCAAACGTGAGAATCCTGTATTTAAACTGCAGGTCACAAAGAGCCAGTGGCAGCAGTGAGGAATCCCCGTTTCAGCTGCAGCTAAACAAAATTTTTGGCACACCAGTGTACCTATGAGGAATTTCTAATGAACTATAGGAAGAAAAATCTCGGAGTGCTCCTTTAATAAACTTATTCACTGTGTATATGCGTCGTCCTGCAGCCGGGGCCCCCGGGGGGGTTTTTGACACATCATTTTCACCCCTTTTTTCTGCTTTAAAAATTTCATTTTTTCATCTTTTTAGTTCTGTGTTTTTAAAAAGGGGTGGGAAAAACCCGAAAACACCCCCCCAGGTTTTTCTGTACAAAAAAGAAAAAGTAAGGCTTTGTATGAAATGTACTTGTGAACCAGCACTGAGCAAAGTGAATATTGCAATAGAGACACCACCGCTAACCTGTAGCAAACTTTGTATACAGCAAAAGTACAATAACTGTAATATACATTATCGGATAAAAATGCTTTTTCTCTTCTTGTCAGATCTCCCATCCAACAGATCATGTACTCCAAGGACTGTCAGTGACTGAGAGATCCGGACACAGCTGCCCATGGAGTCTATGGAGAGGGGAGGAGGAGAGACAGAAGCAGAGAGAGAGACAGAGGAACTCCAGATCCCTGTGCTGCTCCTGAGGGTGCGTTACTCCTCATATACACACCGGACCGCTCAACCTGAAAAGTCACATGAGGCTACATGCCTGGTGTCTGAGGAGCTTGGTCGCCACCACAGACCTCACTGAATTTGGGCATTGTGCAGACAACATTGGAGGTGCACAGTCACTAATGGATGTGCGGCCGCCGGCTTCGGTGACTGAGCTGATCCTGGCCCCAGATATAGGGGAGGCCCCAGGTTGAGGTTCACACACAAAAATTTTTCAGCCAACATCTGTTGTATTTCCAAAACATCCTGAGTGTGAACTGAGCCCAATAGGACAAACCCGGGAACTTATCTGGCTTTTCTTATGAAAGAGGAGGCAGACAGAGGTTCCCGATGGTCCACACAGCCAGGGCCGGACTGGGAAAAAAAAATCACCCCTGCAAAAGCCCCCACCAGCCCCCATAAATTTTCCTGCTTACAAAATGTCCTTGTTTGCACCTCGCATTTCTAAAATAAACTACACTGTAAAGTGTTTCACACGGAGCGTTTTTGGGCATTTTGTGCGAGAGGCGAGCAGTTAATGCTGTAACATTTCTCCCAAAAAAAAACGCTTTTCAAAAATCCCACCAAAAACGCTCCGTGTGGAGGCCCTAAACCAAGCAAAAAACAGTGGTGCAGAGAAAACCCCTCATACAGAGTCAGGGTGACTTTTTTAAAATCCGGGAAAACCCACACGACCCTACATAAGCACCAGCAAAACCCTACAACCAATCAACCCCCAGTAGTCAGGTCACCATCACTGAATACAGACGATTCAACCCAGAATTTAAAATAAACCCCGACACAGGGACTCAAAGGAGACGGCATCATGTGGGGTTGTTCTTTTCTTCTTTTCTTCTTTTTTTGGGCCCCAAAAACCTCCATGATTTCTTCGCCGTAGAATTTACCCAAATAATCTTAGACTCTTTTTCCAGCACTTTCCTATAATTCCCAACTCGTACAAACCCCCCCATCATAGACCCCCAAAAAATAGTAAAAGTGCCCCTTCGGTGCCCCACATGAAATTTGTACCCCAAACGGCAAATGTGACCCTATTGGGTAGGTAAAAAGGGCCCATCCTCCTTTAATTTTTGGTGGGTGGGGCACGGCCTACCCCTGTAATTGCGGCAGGGAAAGTTACTACCAGGCAGGGACAGGGACAGTTATACCCCGGCAGGGACGGCAATTACTAGCCGGGGCAGGGACAGGGACGTTACTGCCGGGCAGGACAGGGCCCAGTTATTAGCCAGGGGGGAAAGGGCCAGTTATTAGAGGCAGGGGCGGGACGTTACTAGCCGGGCGGACAGTTCTACCCGGGCGGGCCCAGTTACTAGCCCGGGCAGGGACAGGGCCCATTACTACCCGGGCGGGGACAGGCCATTTACTACCCGGGGCAGGGACAGGACCAGTTATAGCAGGCGGGACGGGGCCCAGTTACTAGCAGGCGGGGACGGGGGCCGTTATTACCCGGGGCAGGGACAGGGTCAGTTATTAGCCGGGCGGGGAAACGGGCCATTATTAGCCAGGCAGGAAAAGGGACAGTTACTAGCCGGGCAGGGACAGGGCCGTTACTGCCAGGCAGGGACGGGGGCAGTTTTTTAGCCAGGGGGGGACAGGACAGTTACGCCGGGCAGGGACATTATGCCGGGGGGGGCCCGGGTTTCTCCGGGCAGGGAAAGGGGGCCAGTTACTAGCCGGGCAGGGACGGCCCAGTTACTAGCGGGCGGGGACAGGACCAGTTATGCCGGGCGGGGGCAGGCCCAGTTACTAGCCTGCCAGGGACAGGGTCAGTTACTAGCCAGGCAGGGACAGGGTCAGTTACTAGCCAGGCGGGGACGGGCATTATTAGCCAGGGGGGCAGGGTAGTTACTAGCCGGGCGGGACGGGCCCCCAGTTATTACCAGGCAGGCGGGACAGTATAGCCAGGCGGGGACAGGGACAGTTATACCCAACGGACAGTTACTAGCCAGGCGGGCCCGGGACAGTTACTAGCCAGGCAGGGGACAGGGTCAGTTACTAGCCGGGCAGGGACAGGGCCAGTTCTAGCCGGGCAGGGACAGGGCCATTATACCAGGCAGGGACAGGGCCATTTTATAGCCGGGCGGGGACGGGGGCAGTTACTAGCAGGCAGGGACGGGGCCGTTATTAGCCAGGCAGGGACGGGAAGTTACTAGCCAGGCGGGGACAGGGACAGTTACTGCCAGGAGGGCATTTACTAGGGGGGCGGGGCGGGCCGTTATTAGCCGGGCAGGGACGGGGCCCTTTTATTTGCCAGGCAGGGACGGGTCTTTTTACTAGCCAGGCAGGGACGGGTCAGTTTTACCCAGGCGGGAAGGCCCATTTATAGCGGGCGGGACAGGGTCATTACTAGCCAGGAGGGACGGGGGACAATTATTAGCCAGGCAGGGACGGGGCCAGTTACACCCGGCGGGGGACGGGCCCAGTTATTAGCCGCAGGGAAGGGAAGTTACTACCCAGGCAGGGAAGGGCATTTTACTAGCCAGGCGGGGACAGGGACATTTTTTTTTACTGCCGGGCGGGGACGGGCCCAGTTACTAGCCAGGCGGGACGGGCCAGTTATTGCCAGCGGGACGGGCCATTACTACCAGGCAGGGACGGGACGTTCTAGCCGGCAGGGACAGTTACTAGCCAGGCAGGGCAGGACTTTTACTAGCCAGGCGGAAAAAGGGGACATTTACTAGCCAGGCAGGGACAGTTACTAGCCGGCAGGGACAGTTATACCAGGCAGGGACGGGGGACAGTTATACCCGGGGCGGGCCATTATCCCGGGCGGGGGACGGGGAAGTTATCCCGGGGCAGGGAAGGACCATTTCTACCGGGCGGGGACAGGACCATTTACTAGCCGGGCAGGGACAGGACCATTACAGCCAGGAGGGACAGGGCCGTTACTGCCACCCCGGGACGTTACTAGCCAAGCGGACGGACCATTACTAGCCGGGGGGACCATTATTAGCTAGGGGGCCAGGGCCATTTATTAGCCGGGGAACCAGTTTTAGCCAGGGGCCAGGGCCGTTTTTAGCCAGGGGCCATTTATTAGCCGGGCAGGGCCGGGCCCAGTTATTAGCCGGGGGACCAGTTATTAGCCAGGAGGGACAGGGCCTTTATTAGCCGGGGGGCCGGGGACAGTTATTAGCCATTCAGGGCCAGTTATTAGCCGGGGGGGCAGGGCCAGTTTTAGCCAGGGGGCCGGGGCCAGTTATTAGCCGGGGGGCCACTTTTAGGGGGGGGCCAAGGGACCAGTTATTCCCATGGGGCCCGGGACAGTTATTAGCCCGGGACAGTTATTAGCCAGGGGGCCGGGACCAGTTTTTAGCCAGGCGGGAAGGGACAGTTTTTAGCCAGGCGGGGAAGTTATTAGCCGGCAGGGACAGGGCAGTTATTACCCAGGCCGGGACGGGGGCAGTTATTACCCGGGGGCCAGGGCAGTTATTACCCAGGGGGCCGGGGAAACAGTTATTACCAAAGGGGCCGGGGACAATTATTAGCCGGCAGGGACGGGCCATTATTAGCAGGGGGGCCAAGGGACCGTTATTAGCCGGCAGGGACGTTTTTAGCCGGGGGGCCAAAGGGGGCCCATTTTTAGCCCAGGCGGGGAAGTTATTTGCCAGGGGGCCAGGGAAGTTATTACCCAGGCGGGGGACAGTTTTAGCCGGGAGTTATTACCGGGGGCCGTTATTAGCCTGGGGGGGGCCAGGGACAGTTATTAGCCGGCAGGGAAGTTATTAGCCGGGGGGGCGGGGACGTTTTTACCAGGGAAGTTATTAGCCGGGACAGTTATTAGCCAGGGGTCCAGGGGCCAGTTATTAGCCAGGGGTCCAGGGCCAGTTATTACCAGGGAAGTTTTTACCCGGGGGACCAGTTTTTTACCCGGGGGGCCAGGGCCCAGTTATTAGCCAGGCGGGGACGGGCAGTTATTAGCCAGGGGGGGAAACAGTTATTAGCCAGGCGGGAAGGGACATTTATTAGCCAGGCCGGGCAGGGACAGTTTTAGCCGGGGGGCCCCAGGGAAGTTATTAGCCAGGGGGCCGGGGCAATTATTACCCAGCAGGGAAGGGCCAGTTATTTAGCCAGGGGGCCCCGGGACAGTTATTAGCAGGGTCAAAGGGAAAGTTTTTAGCCGGGCGGGCCCAGTTATTAGCCGGGGGCCCAGGGACTTTTATTAGCCGGGGGCCGGGACAGTTTTTAGCCAGGCCATTATTAGCCAGGGGGCCAGGCCATTATTAGTCGGGGGCCCCATTTATTAGCCGGGGCGGGGCCATTTTTAGTTTAAAAAAAAATAAACTCACGTGAGGAGCCGGCTTCCTGGTCTGGAAGCGCGTTCAGCAGGGGTGAGGACTGGGGAGGCGGAGCCAGTGGTGTTTTCGGGTCAGGGGAGTGTCCTCCATGTCCCCTCTGCCCTCCGGCCCGACCCCTGACTTTTAAAACCATGCGCGCCTAAGAGCCCGCCAGCGAGCTGCGGCCGCTGCGGAGCATCCCGGTCACTGCGGCCTAGCTGCGGCGCGGCGGCCGGCGGACCTCCGTAGTGGCCGCAGCCAGAAACTCTATTTTCCCAAATTTTCAGTAGCACCCCTGCTTTCTGCGGCGGCCCCATTGCGGCAACGGCGGCTGCGGACCCCCTGAGGTTGTTCTTAAATTGCTGGGGACTGCGGGCTCCCGGCTCACTGCAGCGGCCCTCAGCTGTGGTTTGCGCCGACATCAAAAGCGCTGTTTCACTCCCCGGCGGACTGCTATAAGTTTCTGGGGGCCCACAGTAACCGGTTTCGCGGCCCGCCGGGCATCCGCCCGGTCGGGCAGGTTCTCAGTCCGGGCCTGCACACAGCACAGAACTCTCAGGACTAAGAAGCCTCCAACTTAGAGAAAGTTGAAGGTTTTGGTCCATCGGTGGCAATGACACAACACGCTACGTATCTCTGCAGCATTTAAAGGGGAGCTCCCACCACGCACTTTAATGGATATGGATAGAATATGCCATAAAAAGTCTGATAGGTGCTTCCACCTCCCGGGGCCCCCCAAAAATATCCAGGGTGGGCCCCGAAAGTGTTTGGGTTTTAAAGGACATCAGGGCAGGTTTCACAAACTCTCAATTCTGTTGTTGGGATTCCCCCTATAGGGGGGGAAACTGTGTTTCCATTTATTTTATGGGAGTTCCAGTACAGGGGAGAGCTGTGTTCTCCATTCTATTTTATGGGAGTTCCTTGTACATTGGAGCGCTGTGTTCTCCATTCTCCTCTATGGGAGTTCCCAGTACAGGGGAGCGCTGTGTTCTCCATTCTGTTCTATGGGAGTTCCTTGTACATTGGAGTGCTGTGTTCTCCATTCTCCTCTATGGGAGTTCCCAGTACAGGGGAGCGCTGTCTTCTCAATTCTGTTCTATGGGAATTCCCAGTACAGGGGAACGCTGTGTTCTCCATTCTCCTCCATGGGAGTTTCCAGTACATTGGAGCGCTGTGTTCTCAATTCTGTTCTATGGGAATTTCCAGTACAGGGGAACGCTGTATTCTCCATTCTCCTCCATGGGAGTTTCCAGTACAGGAGAGCGTTGTGTTCTCCATTCTGTTCTATGGGAGTTCCCAGTACAGGGGAGCGCTGTGTTCTCCATTCTGTTCTATGGGAGTTCCCAGTACAGGGGAGCGCTGTGTTCTCTATTCTGTTCTATGGGAGTTCCCAGCACAGGGGAGCGCTGTGTTCTCTCCATTCTGTTCTATGGGAGTTCCCAGTACAGGGGAGCGCTGTGTTCTCCATTCTGTTCTATGGGAGTTCCCAGTACAGGGGAGCGCTGTGTTCTCCATTCTCCTCTATGGAAGTTCCCAGTACAGGGGAGCGCTGTGTTCTCCATTCTGTTCTATGGGAGTTCCCAGTACAGGGGAGCGCTGTGTTCTCCATTCTCCTCTATGGAAGTTCCCAGTACAGGGGAGCGCTGTGTTCTCCATTCTGTTCTATGGGAGTTCCCAGAACAGGGGAGCGCTGTGTTCTCCATTCTGTTGTATGGGAATTTGGTCATAATTCTAACTGCCATAGAACAGAATGGTAAAGCCAAGACCGTTGGGGGCCTTTACCTGAGATAAGTGTGGGACCCGGAGCAGAATTTGAGGCTGTATTCTATTATTATACAATTGAAGTGAAATCACATGTTCCTTCCATTTCTGAGCCATATACTGGTGCCCTGATAACACCAGGGTCCCGGCCGCTCCTGTGTTATGAAGCTATAGTTCAGCTGCTTAGTGGACATGTCCCACGCTCGGACCGTTCGGTTTTGCTGCCTCCCCTCAGCAGAACACAGTTGTCATTTATCCTGGCTGTGTGTTTAGCGGTGACAGGGCCCGGGGGACACATGAAGCTGTTGCAGGAGTTCTGCCCTTGGTTATAGTGGGGCGGCTGTGATCTATGGAGATGCTGGAGTTCCTCGCTCCTTGCGCAGCGCCCTGCAATCCTCAGACTTCACTATCGACTTCTCCAAACAATGTATAAATAATGTTGTTGGCTGCCGCAGTGCCGCTGATGAATGCCGTCCGCTCCGCATCTGTATGGTGGTCACATCTCTTGCTGCAGAGTGCAGACAGAATCCAATGCAGCAGCGGAGAGAATCGCTGGGACTGCAGAGAAGACGCTTGTGCCGGCAGCGGCTGCACTCTGTCGCTTGTTGTTGTGTCCAAAACAGCACAAATATCAGATATCTATCAGCCCAACATCTCCTGAGAACATCAGCCCAGAAATCAGACACCTGACAAAAGCCTGCTGTGTGACCACCTCTGACAGACTGACCACCAAGGGAGAGACTGCTGTGGGGCCCAGAGGTTGGGGGCCACTGAGGAACAAGGACATTGCTCCTTTTTGTAGAGCTTTCTGCTCCCAAGCTCTACTATGTGGGTTCCCTAATACATGGCGGTATTATTTATACCTCCCTGATATATGGCGGCATTATTTATACCTCCTGATATATGGCGGTATTATTTATACCTCTCTGATATATGGCGCTATTATTTGTACCTCTCTGATGTATGATGATATTACTGAGAAGAAGAAAAAACAGACCTGGTGCTCAATCCCATACGAAGAAAAAAAAAAACCTTGTGTGAACCGAGGATTTTCGTTTTATAAAGGTTTTTTTATTTCATAAAGAAATTAAAAAAGGGGATTAGCCTTTCTTTAAAAACACTTAAAATAACGCGTTTCGCGCCTACACTGGCGCTTCTTCAGATTAGAAAGTGTTACAAAGAAAACAAATAAACATCATAAAGTATACATAAGAAAGATGATCGGATATACCATAAGCCAATCATCATCATCAAGATAACAAAGAGCATATATAACATCACACAACATCGGAACCTATCACAGACTCACACTGATTGGACAAAAAGAAGTGGGAAAATCAAACCAACCAATAGAATGAGGAGTTTTTTTTGGCGCCCCAGAATTTTAAAGCAAACAATAAGAATCCAAATACGGTGCTAAACACTGATTGGACAGAATACACAAGGGAAAGATAAAATACCCTATCAACACATGAGCTATGAAAGCCCGTGCAGAGCTTTTATAAAATACGGCTCTGCACGGGCTTTCATAGCCCCCAGTGGAGCTGATTCTTGGGGGCCACTAGTGGAGGTGATTTTGGGGGGCCACCAGTGGAGGTGATTCTGGGCCGTTCCTAGGCTAAATTTCACTCAGGGCGAGGTGAAGAAATTTCGCCCCCCTCCCCCTCCACGTAACATAATGCGCCATAATGAAACACAGGGCATCACCATCAACCAAATCTAAAATACACAACAAGCTTTACCACAATGTGCTAGATATAAAACTACTAGATAATAGTCATAGTTACCAAATAACACTGCTACACCAACCAGAATCCCAAGACCACTAAGACTACATATCACCGGCACACAGTGACCGAATAATACTACCACACCATGACCACATATCACCACATCGTGACCAAATACAGCAACACCGTGACCACATATCACCAGCACATAGTGACTGAATAATACAAACTGACCATTACTGAATACAAACCATTATACTTCAACCAATATTACCAGCATACAGTGGTGGATACCCGCTGAACACAGGCTCTGCACACATATAAATGGTTACAGTAAAGTCATATCTAGTGACTCACAGGAGACGTCTCTGAAGAGTTGTTCTCTTTCTCTTCTTCTCCTCCTCCATCTGTCCCAGACGCCATGAAAACTACTCCCGACTCTTCACTGTAAAATTTACAAAACAAATATCTTAAGACTCCTCCCTTTATCAGCATTTTCCAACCAATTCCTATCTCTATACAAACTCCCCATCTATAGCATCTCATATGGTAGCCATGTAATAGCCCCTGTAGCTATGTAGTAGCCCCCGATAGCCAGGTAGTAGCCCTCTGTAGCCAGTTGATGTCCCCCTGTAGTCAGTAGATGCCCCCTGTAGCCAGGATGCCCCCTGTAGCTAGTTGATGCCCCCCTGTAGCCAGTGTGCCCCCTTGTAGCCAGGATGCCCCCATTGTAGCCAGTGTGCCCCCCTTGTAGCCAGTGTGCCCCCCTTGTAGCCAGTGTGCCCCGCTTGTAGCCAGGATGCCCCCTTGTAGCCAGTAGATGCCCCCCTTGTAGCCAGTGATGCCCCTGTAAGTAATTCTAAAATAACAAAAGAGTACTCACCTCGGTCCGCGCATCCCGGTCCGGAGCTGCTCAGCGGTGGGAGCTGCTGAGCGGTGAAAAGCAGGTGACGTCATCACGCTGCTTACGCTGGCTCGCAGCTCCCGGGGGGGGATCTCCTCGGTGGCAGAGCTGCCAGCCGAGGAGATCGAGCGTCACAGGGGGCGCGGTGAAAGCTGAGCGCCCCCTGTGACGCTGATACAGGAGAGGAGTCAGGACGGGAACGAGCCGTCCTGCCCAGGGGCGTAACTAGAGAAGCCAGGGCCCCAAAGCAAACTTTTGGATGGGGCCTCCTACACCCCCCCCCCCACCTGCCCACCTCCCTGACACGAACATTTACCAGGACATGCAGTTAGATAATGTAGATAATACAACGGGTAAATATCTCACCATACATATCCCATCATACTGCTACCAACACATCCACTATACCCAGCCAACATTACTAATAACCCTTTTTACCCATACAGCCAAACTCTCCCGTTTTTGGCGGGGGGGTCCCGCTATTTGGGGTCCCCTCCCGCCTCCCGGGGGAGATGGCATTCCCCCCGCCGCCTGCGGGCGGGGGGGGGGCCCTTTTTTTTACGCGGCGCAAGGTGCGCTGGTGCGTTTTTGCCCCCCCGGCCCCCCCTCCTAAGGGGGTGAAGCGGCCGCAGGGGGCCGCTCACCCGCCCGCGGTCTCACTGTGCGGGGGGGGGGGGGGAGGAGGGGGATCGCCCCCTCCTCCCTCCTTCCCTGTTGTACGGCGCGGTGTGTGGCCGCAAATACAGTTCGCGGCCGGGGGGAATGAGCGGGGCTGCGGGGGGTGAGGCGGCTCTCTAAATTCCCCCTGCGCCGTTAAAGAGATGGGGGCAGGGCTGGCCGGCGCAGGAGCCTGGAAAGGTGAGTGGATTTTTTATTTTTTTTTATTAGCTTTGGGGGGCTCTACCTGGCTACAGAGGAGGGCAACTACCTGGCAACAATGGGGGCATCACCCTGGCAAAATGGGGGCACTACCTGGCAACAAAGGGGGCACTACCTGGCTAAAAATTGGGGGGCCTACCTGGCTAACAGAGGGGCATACCTGGCTAACAGAGGGGGGCCCCTACCTGTCAACAGAGGGGGCACTACCTGGCAACAGGGGGGACTACCTGGAACAATGGGGGCATCCCCGGCAAAATTGGGGGGCACTACCTGGCAACAAAGGGGGCATTCCCTGGCTAAAGATGGGGGCATACCTGGCTAACAGGGGGGGCACACCGGGGCAACGGGGGGCATCCCCGGCAACAATGGGGGACTACCTGGAAAAAGGGGGACTACCTGGTAAAAGATGGGGGCACCTGGTAACAGGGGGGGCATCCCTGGCAAAAAGGGGGGGCACTACCTGGCAACAATGGGGGAATACCTGGCAAACAGATGGGGGGCACTACCTGGTAACAGATGGGGCACTACCTGGAAAACAGGGGGGCACTCCCGGCAAACAGAGGGGGGCACTCCTGGCAAACAGATGGGGGAAATACCGGGGAAACAGTGGGGTCACTCCCGGGCTAACAGATGGGGCACTACCGGGCAACAGAGGGGCCACTCCTGGCAACGAGGGGCACTACCTGGCAAACAGATGGGGCACTACCGGGCAAACAATGGGGGACTCCTGTCAACCAATGGGGGCACTACCGGGGAACCCAAGGGGGGGCCACTCCCTGGCTAACGATGGGGCCTACCTGGCTAACAATGGGGGCACTACCTGGCAACGATGGGGGCACTACTTGGCTAACGATGGGGGCACTACTTGGCTAACGTTGGGGGCACTACCTGGCTAACAGATGGGGCACACCTGGCTAACGAGGGGGCACTACCTGGCAACGATGGGGGCACTATTGGCTAAGGGGGGGGCCCCTATTGGCAAACGATGGGGGATCCCGGGTAACAGAGGGGGGGGCACTCCCTGGCTAACAGAGGGGGGCACTACCGGCAAAAAGAGGGGGCATAACCTGGGTAAAAGGGGGGGCACCCGGGGCAAACAAGGGGGGCACTACCTGGCAACAATGGGGGCACTACTGGAAAAACCAATGGGGCACCCCCTGGAAACCAAGGGGGCATCCCTGGCTAACAGATGGGGCACTCCCTGGCTAACAATGGGGGCACTATTTGGCAAAACAAAGGGGGGCACCTACCTGGTAACAAAGGGGGGCACCTACCTGGCAACAAAGGGGGGATCTACCTGGTAAAATTTGGGCTTACTGGCTCAGAGGGGGCATCTACTTGGCTACAAGGGGGCATTACCCCCTGTAAGGGGATACGGGTTATGGGGGGCTACTCCCTGGCTTAAGGGCATCTCCCTGGCTTTCTTCCAAAGCCGTTATGGTTAGGGGAAAAGGGGGTGGCTTTTTAAAAGGGGGGGGCATACCGACAAATGGGGTGTCCATGCAAATTTTTTTTACGCGCGCCCCCCACTAGAGTCTCCTGCTTTTTCACTTTCAAAATTTGGGAACTATTTTTACCTTTTATTTTTTCCGCCAGAAACATGACCACAAAGGACTGAAAAATACCCCTACTTTATTGATCAGTAACAAAGACCAAAATACGCAATATGTGACCTTTATGGTTTATACAGTTTTTACACGGGCTTGCAGACTGTATTTTTACCTCCATACAGTCACCGTATAGTGGTAGACACCAGTGTACACAGGCTCTGCAGATGTATATTACCCCCATACAGTCACCGTTTTTAGTGGTAGATATCAGATACACAGGTGCTTTGCAAATAGTTTACTTACATTTAGGGCCCACAGGTGACTTCTTGTCTGAGGAGTCTTTCACTTTCTCTTTTCTTCTCTATTCGGTCCAGATCTCCCTGATGAACTTGCTTCCCTCCACCACTCATCCCTGTAGAAATTTACAACAAACACCTGAGACTCCTCACTTTTTTTATTCTTCCCAAGTGAGTGCCCCCCTCCCCCTATACAAACTCCCATTTTTTAATGGCCCAAATAGTAAGAATTACCCCTGGTAATTATGGGGCTCCCCCAGTCGGTATGTAGGTACTTCGGGGCCCCCGGGCGGTAGCTAGGTAGCTTAGCACCCACCGGGCAGTAGCTAGGTAGCTTGAGGAGATGTAGGCAGCTTCGGGCCCCGGGCAGTAGCTTAGGGTTCCTAATAGGTAGAATGGGGGCCCCCTGTAGCCCTTTGGCCACCCCTGTAGGTAGAATAGGGCCCTCTGTAGATTAGTGCCCCATTGTAGGCAGAAAAGTACCCCCCTGTAGATTCGGGGCCCGCTTGTAGGCAGAATAGTTCTCCCCCCCTGTAGATTAGAGCCCCTTGTAAGCAGAATAGTCCCCCCTGTAGATTAGGGCCCCCTTGTAGACAGAATAGTTCCCCCCTGTATATTAGTGCCCCATTGTAGTCAGAATATTACCCCCCCCTGTAGATTAGAGACCCCCCTTTTAGGCAGAACAGTTCCCCTGTAGATTTGGGCCCTGTAGGCAGAATAGTCCCCCTGTTGGCCAGAAATAGTTCCCCCCTGTAGTTAGAGGCCCCTTTTAGGCAGAATAGTCCCCCTGTAGGCAGAATTAGTCCCCCCCCCTGTAGATTAGCGCCCCCTGTAGGCAGAATAGTGCCCCCTGTAGTCAGAATAGGTCCCCCCCTCCTTTAGAATAGTCCCCCCTGTAGGCAGAATAGTTCCCCCCCCTGTAGATTAGAGCCCCCTTGTAGGCAGAATAGTTCCCCCCTGTAGATTAGAGCTCCCTTGTAGGCAGAATAGTCCGCCCCCTGTAGGTTAGAGCCCCCTTGTAGGCAGAAAAAGGGCCCCCCTGTAGATTAGGGCCCCCCCGTAGGCAGAATAGTCCCCCTGTAGGCAGAATAGTTCCCCCCCTGTAGTTGAAACCCCCTTGTAGGCAGAATAGTCCCCCCGTGATTAGAGACGCCCTGTGGCATAGTTCTCTCCCCCCCCTTGAGGGGCCCCTGTAGGTTATAGTTCCCCCCCTTTTTGAGCCCCCTGTAGGTAAGTTCCCCCCTTTTAGGCCCTGTAGGTATAGTGCTCCCCCCTTCCTTTAGAGCCCTGTAGGTATAGTGCCCCCCTTCCTCTAGAGCCCCCTGTAGGTATACTCCCCCCCTGTAGGTTTAGTCCCCCCTCCCCCTTTAGGGCCCCCCCGTAAACTCTTTAACTTACCTGGCCGCGCTCCCCCGGTGTCTCCGGTCTCCTCCCAGCCCCAAGCCTGCTGCTTTAGGCTTGGGGCTGAGGACAGGAAGCTCGGCAGGCGGCGCGATGACATCACTTCCACCGCGCTGCCTGCTGAGTGATGTACGGCAGGGGCAGGGAGCGCACAGCTCCCCCTGCTCCAAAGTTCATCTTAATTGTATGACGTCGCACAGGGACGTGAATACAATTAAAAAGGGGGGCCTCTGTGAAGCAAGGGGGCGCAGCCTGTCGGTGGCGGCGCCCCCCCCCTTGCCTCACAGACCGGCCCCGCAGCTCTGCACGGCCCTGAGCTGATTCTTGGGGCCCACCAGTGGAGGTGATTCTTGGGGTCACCAGTGGAGGGGATTCTTGGGACCACCAGTGGAGATGACTCTTGGGACCCACCAGTGGAGGTGATTATCGGGGCCACCAGTGGAGATGATTCTTGGGGCCACCAGTGGAGATGATTCTTGGGGCCACCAGTGGAGCTTATTCTTGGGGCCACCAGTGGAGATGATTCTTGGGCCACCAGTGAAGATGATTATTGGGGCTCACTTGTGGATTTAATTTATGGAGCTCATGCTACAACTCCTTTACATGATTGCACATAGTTCACATTACTTTTATTTTCTACCTCCCTTTCTCTACCTTTCTCCCTAAAACCCCATACTCTCCATAACCAGAGGCCTAAAGGGGGTTTCTCCTGTTCCCCTGGTGTTAGGACCAGTTCACATTTTCACACGTTCCCTTCAGAGCCTCCGCTGTTGAGGACACCACTGTTGACCCCACTGACTACAACATTGTGTCAAGGACCTGTCATGGTGTCCATCATTTTTACAGTATTTGTACTGCTGAATCATGTTCGGCAGAATGGATGGATCTGGACCGAGCCCGACTCTGAGCCGTCTGTCTTCGCAGCAGATTTTCTTTATTCATTACAAAAGGAAGTTTTCCCACTTTCTAGGAGGCTCAGTGTTAAAGCTTTTTACCATCTTTACCATCTCTGCTTGCTGTCAGTGGATAGAAACATAACTTTTGTACAGACATCATTGGCTTCAATAGACTGGTGCCAGGGTTCTGCCACAATTGAGTTTCCTATGTGTAAAGAAGTGTGAAAAAAAAATAAAAGTAAATAAAATAAATAACAAAATAAACAAATAAAAAAAATAAAGTAAGAATAAATCCAGGTCCTCAGGGGACGATCGGTTTATAGGGTTCAGGTGTCTCTGGTGATCAATTTCTGCCCCTGTTACTTCCCTGCACTGTGAGCGGATACAGCCGGGATCCATCACTTTGCAACAAAGAAACAGCAGCCAAAAACGTGATTGCGGACGGTTTCCTCTTCACATGATACAATGTCTTTCATTACACTCTGCACTGAGCAAACGGCCAAGTAGTGTTCAGTATAAATCAAGACTTTTGGGAAACGTTCACAGCAGAGAGCGCACAGCAGAGATAAAGGGAGATCCCAGCCCTTAACTCTTCTGGGGACAGAAACTGCAGGAACATCTTGGTAAAAATGAGAAAAAAATGGGTCCCTCAAAACAAA
>JAODAL010033500.1:0-45490 GCA_025379985.1 Phyllomedusa bahiana
CCCCCAAACGGAGGTATCAATAGTGTAGGAATCAATAGTGTAGGACCACCTGCCTTGAGTTTTCCGTTAAAGTTCGGAGGTGGCTTAAACAGTTTGATCGAAAAATGTGAACTGAGAATTTTCAAAAAATTTTTCTTTTATATCCTAGATAGCAGAAATGCTTTTTTCAAAATTCCTATGTCCCCTTTGATAGTGCTTCAGTTTATAGTGTGCCACTGTTATTGTAATATGTATTAGAGTTGTGGTGACATCAGTTTGCTCTGGGCCCATACACAGTAGGGTTTTGGGCAGGGGTTGGTAAACATCCTTCGCCCCGGCCCCCCCAAAACACAGTAGGGTTAGCAGGGGTGGGGTGACATCGTCTGCTCCGGGCCCATACACAGTTGGGTTAGCAGAGGTGAAAGTGACACCCAGTTTGCTCGGGGGCCCCCATACACTAGTAGGGTTAGCAGAGGTGCAGTGACATCTATCTGCTCCGGGCCCATACACAGTAGGGTTAGGCGGGGAGCGTGTGACATCCGTCTGCTCCGGGCCCCATACACAGTAGGGTTAGCAGAGGTACATGGACACCCGTCTACTCCGGGGGCTCCATAACAGTAGGGTTGCAGAGGTGCAGTGACATCTTTCTGCTCAGGGCCCCATACAGTTGGGTTAGCAGAGGTGCAGTGACATCTGTCTGCTCGGGGCTCCATCCCCAAATAGGGTTAGCAGGGGATTGCATTCTACCCCGGGGCCCCATACACAGAAAGGTTGGGTAGAGGTGGGGAAAATCTTTTGTCGGGGGGCCTTATCTTGAGTGTTTCGTGTTGTGTTAGACCCACTTTTGGTCACCCCCTGGGTCATTTTAGGGGTGAGCCGCTCCTATGTAGTGTGTCTCTCCACCCTCATGCACCTTAATAGCTGACGTTTACCTCAATGGCTAGCGGAGCTCTGCACTGTCCACATCTTATTTCTCCACTCACTATACACTTTCATCACAGCAGCCGCCAACAGATCACAATATGTGAAAGCCGATAATCAATCCTTTTTGCAGCTCTCATAAATCGCCCCTTATACTCATAACAGCAATATGAGGGATATGTGTGTAGACAGCCTATCACGCCTTACATACCTAGCAAGTCAGCACACCACCAGGAATTCCTGCATGAGCTACAGTGGGTACGGAAAGTATTCAGACCCCTTTAATTTTTTCACTCTTACTTTCATTGCAGCCATTTGGTAAGATCCAAAAAGTTCATTTTCTGCTGAATAATGTACACTCTGCCCCCCCCCTCCCCATCCTGAAAGGAAAAAAAAACAGAAATGTAGATATTTTTGCTAATTTATCAAACAAGAAAAACTGAAATATCACCATGGTCTTAATTATTAAGCCCCTTTGCTCAGTATTGAGTAGAAGCACCTTTTGAGTAGTGCAGCCATGAGCCTTCTTGGGGAAAGATGCAACAAGTTTTTCCACCCTGGATTTGGGGGAAACCTCTGCCGTTCTTCCTTGCGATCTTTTCCAGTTCCCTTTAGGTTGGATGGTGAACATTGGTGGTAGCCATTTTCAACTCTCTCCAGAGATGCTCAATTGGGTTTAGGTCAGGGCTCTGGCTGGGCCAGTCAGGAATGGTCACAGAGTTGTTCTGAAGCCACTGCTTTGTTATTATAGCTGTGTGCTTAGGGTCATTGTCTTGTTGGAAGATGAACCTTCGGCCCAGTCTGAGGTGCAGAGTGTCTGGAAGAGGTTTTTATCCAGGATATCTCTGTACTTGGCCGCATTCATCTTTCGACCAGTCGTCCTGTCCCTGTCCCCATAGCATGATGCTGCCACCACCATGTCACTGTTGGGATTGTATTGGGCAGGTGATGAGTAGGGTCTGGTTTTCTCCATTGGTTACAATTAACACCATAAATTTCAATCTTCGTCTCATCAGACCAGAGAATCTTATTTCTCAGAGTCTGGGAGTCCTTCATGTGTTTTTTTGCAAACTGTCTGCGGCTTTCATATGTCTTGCACTGAGGAGAGGCTTCTGTCATACACTCTGCCATAAACTGGTGGAGGCTGCAGTGATAGTTGACTTTGTGTAACTTTCTCCCTACTGCATCTCTGGAGCTCAGCCACAGTGATCTTGAGGTTCTTCTTTATCTTTCTCACCAAGGCTCTTCTCCCATGATTGCTTAGTTTGGCTGGACGGCCAGGTCAAGGAAGAGTTGTGGTCATCCCAAACTTCTTCCATCTTAGGATTCTGGAGGCCACTGTGCTCTTAGGAACCTTGATTGCTGCAGAAATAATTTTGTAACCTTGGCCAGATCTGTGCCTTGCCACAATTCTGTTACTGAGCTCCTTGGGCAGTTCCTTAGACCTCATGATTCTCATGTGCTCTGATATGCGCTGTGAGGTCTTATACAGGTATGTGCCTTTCCTAATCAAGTCCAATCAGTTTAATTAAACATAACTGGACTAAAATGAAGAAGTAGAACCATCTCAAGGAGGATCAGAAGCAAATGGACAGCATGTGAGTTAAATATGAGTGCCACAGCAAAGGGTCTGAATACTTTTTTTTTAAAAAGGGATGGGGGGCGGGGTTACATTAATGAGCAAAAAAATGAATTTTTTGGGAATCTTAAAAAATGGCTGCAATAAAAGATTTAAAAAAATTTAAAGGGGTCTGACTACTTTCTTACCCAGTTTACATTGGGCATTTTGGGAAATAGGGAAATGGTTCCCGTGGGTCCATCTCTGGCTTTGTCCAAAATAATTTAATAAAAGCTGCGCAAATTTTACCGCCTAAAAGGAATGTTTAAAATTTTTCTATTTTGGGGGGTTTTAAAAAGAAAAAAAATCATTAAAAAATAATTTTTTTTTTTTAAAAAGAAAAATTCCGTAAAAAACCCGAAGGAAATTTGCATTCCCTCCCCTAAGTTATAAAGCGAAAAAGAATTATCAGCAATCAAACAGGAAAAACCACACTACCCCGAATGTTTCATCCGGGCGGGCACAGTTCAGACCTGTCCAATAATCTCCCCAATGATAGGGCCCCTTTTCCTGACCCCCTCCCAGATGGTTATTACAAGTGATACGTCTTTATATAAAACCCAAACCCTCATGAAGAACCCCTCCCCTTTGGGCCCCCACAGATGGTTACCACAAACTACAGGACCCAAAAAAAGGGGAAAAAAGGTTTTATGTCAAAGTGGGAAAGTGTTTTTCAAACCACTCATAAAATTGTTAATCACAGAAGAATTCCCCAACCCGGAGAGAAAGTTATATTTATGTTAAAAATTTTTTAAATGCTCCAAAAAAGTCAGGTTGTAAAGAACATGAGAAAATTTTCACACAGAAAAAAGCCGTTTTTCTATCGGAATGTGGGAAATCTTTTACAAATAAACCTCTCATTAAACAAAAAAGAATTCCACGGGGTAACCTTTCTCATTTTCGAATGGGGGAAAATTTTTTACAGACCAATCAAATTCTTTGCGCAGGGAGAATTAACAGGAGAGAAGCTTTCCATTTAAAAATGGGGGAAATCTTTTACAGACCAATAAATCTCTTTTGCCAGGAAATTAACAGGAAAACCCTTTTTTTCATTTTCAGAATGGGGGAAATCTTTTCGACCAATCAAATCTCATTGCGCATGTGAGAATTCACACAGGGGAAGAACCCCTTTTTCATGTTCAAAATTTGGGGAAACCTTTTACACGAAAGAAAGTTGGTTAACACCAAATAATTCACACAGGAGAAAAAGTTTTTTTTCTGTTCAAATGTGGAAATCTTTACAAAAAAATCAGATCTCACTGCACATAAAGATTCAAAAGGAAGAAGTTTTTATCTTGTTCAAATGGGGAAATTTTTTAAAAGGGAATCAGCTGGTTATACATGAGAGAATTCACCGGGAGAGAACCCTTTTTCATTTTCAGAAGTGGGAAATCTTTTACACAAAAACAATCTTGTTAACACGAGAGAACTTACATAGAGAGAAGGTGAAATTTTTCCTTATGGGGGGAAATGTAAAAAAAAAGATTTTATTGAATGAAGCGCACGAAGGGAGAATGTTTATTTTTTGTTTTTTTGACAAATATTTTATTAGATACCCATCAGTAATATAAAGTGATATACAGAAACATATTGTACAAAATTTGGCAAAGAAAATTACTACAGAGTAGGCATCAAATTTTAACATGGATAACATAAAATGAATATCATGAATAACACAACCACAATAATACATATGATATTAGCTTATCTGATGCATCGAGGGGTTTCTTAATAGACTGCTATGCATAAAACGCATCCCTGGATTAGATACCTATATCTATGGAAGAACATAGAAATGAGGTATGAATATATCCTAAGGCGTATCATGGATATAGAGGAACACCCATGCTACGTATAAAGCAGATATTCCTAAACATAAACACATATAAACAGCCAGAATGAAGCGTCATTTAGGCAACTCCAATAGATTTTATCCATATTTGGGAGGGAAGAGACAGATAAGGGGGGGAAGGGAAAAAGGGAGGGGAAAGGGGCCCCCTAAATTTATAGCACTCCATTTTTCTGTGACCAATAACTTTTTTGTCTGTTTGCCTTTACTGATTAGGGTGATATTGCTGTTTTCCTGCCTATTACGTTGTCCCCTCTGTGCCCCTCTTAGCCCTATTATTGCCATTTAAGCCATTTAATTGACATTATTTTTTTTTTTTAAACAAATTCAAGTTTTCAGAACATAAACGTGTACAAAGTACCGTGAGTGCAAGCTTAAACAAGGAGAGATTACAATTACGGGAATTTTGTATAAAGTATACATGCTACAAAAAAAAACTCCAATAGTGGTGTAATAGAGATTAAAAAAAAACCGGTGGACATAGTCGGTATAGCCGGGGATTGACAAAAAAACCCCGTCACCATAGTAAATTAAGTAAAGGCAACAAACATAAGAAAAAGAAACCCAAACAGGGGGTTTTTGGGGTTTTTAAAGAGTTCTGCCAGGGTAGATAACAAGCTAAAGGGGGCTCATAGCCATAGATCCCAATTTTGAATGAGGAGAAAGAAAGGGGAACCTTTTTTATGACAGATGATAAGGCAAGATAAAGGGGTGGGAGGGGCACCCAAAGATCCCCAAATCGGGTTGTATGTGTGGTATATTTTGTTCTGCACAGGTAGATAACAACCAAAAGGGGGGCCATAGACCATCATGATCCCAAGGTATGAGATGAGGAGACAGAAGGAGGGGGACCTCTTTTAGATCAATGATAATGGCAAGATAAGGGGTAGGAGGGCGCCAAAAGAGACACGGAATCCACCGGGGACCAAGGAGTTCAACAGGTCTGAAGAGGACAAGAGAGTGCCGCAGGTCTAGCCAGGTCTGCCAAATTTTTTACAAACTTTTCCGGAAAACCCCATCAAAAATATTTTTTAAAGAGAAGGTGACTTCACAAGAGAATCCACCCCCGGCACGCGCTGGACATCCGAACGGCAAGCTTTTGCCCCCCAAATAAAGTTCAGTGAGCCTGCGTTCCAGGGGCGGATAATCCTCGGGCCAAAAAGGTAGGCAAGTTTTAGGGTGAAGCCATGGGACACCCCATTTTATCTTTAAAGGGAAATTTAATAACCTAGGCCAGAAGCCTGTATTTTGGGAAAGCCCAAACAAATGGAAAAAGGTGCTGAGGGGAAAACGCTTTTTTGGGAAAATATCTGGTTTTGGGACGGAATTTATGAAGTCGGGAGGAGTGAGTACAAACAGCGGAGGGGTCCGCTCACTATTTTTGGAGAGACTTTTTTGGGGCCCCAAATGCCGACCCCACTGGCATCCGACATCTGCCCCACATCCCCCCCCATGGTTTTTTTGCCTGAAACGGGTCTCAATTTTTCCCGCATCAAATGTGTAGAAACAGGAGATAAGCCTCGCTTGGGGAAAAAGCGATTTGGGGATGGGGAGTCTGGAAACCCGAGGGATAGGGGAAATTTGATCTGCAGCGCATGACGAATCTGAAGGATCGAAAACCCATATTAGGGATGAAACACAATGCTAGTTTTGGAAATTTTTAAGAGAAGTTTTTCATATAGTGGGGGACGCACCCCTTCTGCTCCCAAACCGCCCATAAAGGGGAGCAACTCCTCAAACAGTTTTAAAAGCAAACGGGATGTATTTCTCCCCCTGGTGAATATAAACTTCTAACCGCCTCCAAACCACTTTTCTGCGAAAATCTCCGAGCACTGACTGAATAAAACCCCCTAATTTGTAGTAAAAAAGGAAAATGGAGGGGAAACAAATGGGGCGATCCTGCAGGTTTAAGTAGCAGTTCCGTGACCCTCACGCAATCAGTGGTGTGCCATCTGACCAGATGCAAAAGTTGCGCCGCCCAATAGTAAAGCCGCAGGTCAGGGAAAGTTCCCGCCCAAACCCAAGGAGCGTAAAACTGACAAGATAAGACCTCCCATTTTTTTTCAGATAAAGAGAGAAAAGTGAGTTAAATTTCCCAAGACTGTGGCATTTAAATAGACAGGGGATTGCAGTATTTTCGGGAACAGGACCATTTTCACTAGACTAATCCTGGCCATAAGGGAGAGAGGGAGTTTACTCCATGCGTGGACCCTACTGCGCAAAGAAGCCAGTAGCGGGGTAATATTCAGGGCATAAAAGTCTGCTGGAGTTCTAGAGATCATTATAAAGGGGGGGCATGGGAGGACCATTAAGGGGATTGAACCTTTTTTCCGATGGGACACGACATCAAGGGTAAAAAAAACAGGGCTTGTAATATTAACTTTTAGCCCCGAGTATCCCCCAAAGGGTACTCCCACTTCTAAAGCTTTCGGGGGGACTCTGACTTTGGCAATGGGTTAGTATTTAACCCAGGGATAAAAGACACCCAAACCAAAATTTAGCAAAAACAAGCATTAAATAATCCTCCCCCCACGAATCAAAAGCCTTATTTGGTCAAAGGGATATAGAATCTGGCACCCACATTGGAGTACCCGCAAATTCATAAAAAAACCCAAAGTTTTCAGGGCCGTATTTTCCCCCCCGCATAAAACCCCGGGCAGCAGAAAACAGAGAGAATGACGGAGTTGAGACGTGTAGCAAGGACCTTCGCCAGTATTTTAACGTCTGTTTGTAATAGGGAGATTGGTCTGTAGGACGAACAGAGCCCAGGATCCTTACCTGGTTTGGGGATAACCACAATAACCCTTCCTCATTGAGGGGGGGAGGGGAAAGCTCCGCCCCTCATTAAGTACGGGAAAAAAAGGGGGGCAAAATAATCAGGTTTTTTTTTAAAAAAAATCAATGGGTATTTCCATCAGTGCCGGGGGTTTTTGCATTTAAAAGGGAACGATAGCCACCCGAATCTCCCCGGAGTAAGGGGCTCTAACTCAGTAGTTGTTCATATAAAGAGTAGGCGGGGGTACTCTCCCCCCGACCAACATCTCGGGCCTCAATATTGTTTTTTTCAGTATATGACTCCGCTTAGAAGGGATTTGAGGAAAGAATTAGTTGGGACTTAGACATGTGCCCCATCGGCCCTGTAAAACGGGTAAATTACCAGAGCCTCGTGAAACGCTTGCCACAGACGAGCAGCCACCACATCAATCCCCCATCCAAAAAAAGGATTGCTTAGCAAAAAAAGAACTACTGCTTCCCTCCTTTAACATTAGAAAATAAATGTGCTGCGAAAGCCACTAATGGCAAAAAGGGGACCTTTTTGACTGCAATTTCACCTCACCAATGCTAAAAAGTCCTCTCTGGATGCAATGGCGCCTTTAAAACTGCACTGCGTGGACAAACCCCCCCCAATGAACGCCTTAAACGCATCCCCAAAAGCCAAAAGTGAGGATTTTTTGGGGATTAAAACTAAGAACTCGGCCCCCTGGGGGTAAAAATTAGGTCAGGGGGGGAGCATGTAAAACAGAAGGGGTTAAACCTCCACAAAGAGGTCTGACAAGTCCGACCAGGCTACTCACAGTAATGGGAGAATTGTCAAGACAGACGATAAGATAGGTACCAAGCGGAAAAATGGGAACAACGGTATTTTGCGAGGCAAAAAATTTAAAAACAATGCGTTTTTTAGCCCGGAGAAAACAGGGAGTACTTGGAGGAGGTGGGGTGACATACCGCCCCACCCCAGAAACCAACGCTCCACAGCTACGCATGGCGAGGGAAATCGAAAGAGAGGGTGGGGTAGGGGGAAAAAAAATCCGCCCCCATTTCCCCTGTCAAAATTAAGTTCCCATACACAGGATCTGATACCAACCTCAAAAAATAAAACCCACCGCTAGGGAAAAGTGCGTTGAAAAGGAGGAGGCAGTACAATTAAGGAGAAGGAGGGGACTGTTACTAGAGGGAAAATAGAAAAAGTAGCGCCCATAACTGTCAAATTCGATAGTGTCCAAAGTGAAAAGAATTTCGGCACAAAATTTTCTACCCCTTACATGGGAAAAAACTCTAATAGAGAGCCAACCCCCCCAGGAATTTGCAAGGAAGAACGTGGAGACCAGATGTGTTTCCCCCCCCGGAGACGGTGAGGGCCGGAAATTGGACCTTAGGGAAACCCAAAAACCAAATACCTTAAAAGAATCATTCAATCCTCCACGTTCCCGGAAACATCTTAGTTAGATACATTAGCCCCTTTTGGGGCCCGGAGGAAAAGAGGTCCCCCGGGATCCCCCTCCCACGGAGGGTCAAAAAAAACATCCACCACGTAAAAGTAAATTTAAGATCAAAACACCAACACAAAACAAAAAAACTGTATCCCCCCCCACACCCAAACCCAATTTTTGGAGGCTTTCCTGAAAACCCAAAAATATAAACGGGGGTAGGCATAGTATGCCCCCCCAAAAAAAAAATGAAAAAATCAAAGGTAGGTGAAGTCAGCATGCCTGCTAACAAATAAGGGTTTTATGAAGGAAAAAGAAATGCTCATCATATAGGCAAATAAGCAATCCCATAATCATAGGGATAAAATAAATTGTTTTAAAGGTCCAGAGGAGAAGGGAAAAAGGACTAGGAGAGGGGGGAGAAGAAGGGGAGAAAAAGAAAAGAAAAAAAAAAGGAGGCGGGGGGGGGAAAAAGGGTGAAAAGGAAAGGGAAAAAAGGGACCCCTGGGACACCCCATAAGAAATTAGTTTAACCGAGACA
Source organism: Phyllomedusa bahiana (assembly GCA_025379985.1). Classification (NCBI taxonomy): domain Eukaryota; kingdom Metazoa; phylum Chordata; class Amphibia; order Anura; family Hylidae; genus Phyllomedusa; species Phyllomedusa bahiana. The sequence continues at coordinate 9,117 of JAODAL010033500.1, forward strand.
ACACGCCCCCGCCAGGAGCATGGCCAAAAGAGTCCTGGGTTTTAAAACAAATGTAATAAATTCAACAGGGGGATAAACAAAAGGATACCTAAAAAGGGCAACGACAGCCCCATCCCGGATGCTTTTCCAGCATCTGAGCCGCTGTATGTTTTTTAAAAAGTGGGGGCTTTCCCCCTTGCATTTTAGCTTCCCGGGTATGCATTGCATATTTTTAGACCTTTCACGAAAATTGGGGTTGGCATAGGTGAATTGCGCCCCTTTCTGTTGGTTTTAAGAGAGAAATCGGGGGAAAACCCGGTACGGCATTTCTGGGAATGGGTCCCCTTTTTTCAAGGGGGCCGCAGCAGATTCCGGCTTGGGATTCAAAAATTTTTCAATAAAGGTGCGCAGGGGCCCAATTTGGTGGGGGGCTCTTGGGGTAAATGCGAGGGCCCTCTCCACAGCGGTCACGCCCGAAGGTGTTAAAGGAGGGTTTTCAAGGAAAATTTTTCTGGACGTGATCCTTTCCCCCCTTGGGAAAGGGCCCAAGAACCGCAGGTTCATAATGAACAATGTTCGGTTTTACAGTTGGGAATTTAGTAACCTTGGACGTGATTCGGCATTTTTTTGGGACCCCGGGGGGGCGGGGACATCCAGGTCACCACTCGGTTCTAACCCTTGCCTCCGGCAGAAAATGGGCGTTTTTGGCGGGGCAGGGGATTTCCACATTTATTTTCATTATCTGGTAATAAAGTAGTTTGACTTTGTGAATACCTGGGGTATTTTGGGGATCCAACCGGGTGCCCCTGGGGTCAGGCAGTTGGTCCTTAGCGGAGAGACATGTGGAAAGTGGAAACCCGGGACCGAATTGGCAAGGCGGTCAGCGGCCCTCAGGGTGTTTTAGGCCGGATAATGCGGGGTGAAAGGGAATAAATGCAGGAAATTGAGACGTTTCTTTAGGGGCCAACATCACAACTGTTTAGTAAACAGACCAAAAATAATGGAGGGTAAACACGTGAGGTGGGGGTCCTAAAAAAAACTGTGAGACAGTCTGGGAGGTAAACCCTACGATGTGGGACAGTAAAAATGGAGGAGGGTGGGCCCCGCCGGGGGAAGTTTTCCCCAGGAAATCAGATCTTAAGATAGATAATAGTGGTATACTCCCAGGGAAATTTTTGTGCAGTAACTACAAGTTGCCCCAAAAGAGGGGACTAGACCAAGTTACTATTACATATTAGTTCGGTTGAAAGAAAACACGTGTCCCTCAAGCTCAACCAAGGGGGGGTAAAAAATTGGGTGAGGGAAGAGAAAAGCTTTAAAACCACCTCACCATGGGTTTTAAATTACCTTAAACCCCCAGGCATGAACCCCCTCGCTCCGTGGAACCGTTTTCCCGACCCCCAAAACCCCACCAGCCCCGGGTCCGGAAATTTTACATAGTACGTACGCTTAATACCTTTAGTTTCGGGGGTATTAAGCCTTTCTTGAAAATCTCTAAGTTCCCGCTTGACCAGCTTCCAGGCGGCTATTCCACAGATTTACAGTTCTTTCAGGAAAAAAGCTCTTCTCCCCTGGAGATTGAATCCTTTTTTTTTTAGTCAAAGGGGGAAGTCCCCTTGTCTTTTGAGGGGGCTTATTGAAATAATTTTTCCCCATACTTTTGTAGGGACCCTTTATTAATAAAAAAAAATTAATCGTCCCCCCAAAACTGTCCTTTTTTTCAAGACAAATAAGTTCAATTCACAACCTCTCCCAAACTAAGTGCTCCCTTTCCCCCTTTTAAATTTTTGGGGCCCGTCTTTTTACTTCCACTCAATTACATCTCTTCTAAAAACTGGGGGCCCGAAAATAACCAATTCCAAAAAGAGGACGCACCAAGCTTTGTTTAAACGGTAGAAAAAGACACCTTGTCCGCGAGTCCATCCTCTTTTTAATACACCCCCCAATATTTTACTTTCCCAGAGGCAGCTGATTGACATTGTAGATTCGTAGTCTATGATCTAAAAAAGCCCCGATCTTTTTTCAACAAGCGATTCTCCAATTTTTCTCCCCCAAGGACAATATGCCTGTAGAATTTTTTCTCCCCAGATGGAACCTTACATTATACTTTTTAAACCCCTTTGCCAAGTGGATGGGGCCCAACATCATGTGTCCAGTCTGCTTGCAATTTTTTTTCATCTTTCCCTAGTTGCACTACCCCTAGTTTGGGGCATCTGCAAAAATCGGAAAGGGCATCGACCCCTTTCCCCAAAATCTTTAATAAATACATTAAAAAAGAGAGGGCCTAATACTGGCCCCGCTCACCCACCTCAACCGGAGACCACTCAGATAGGGTCATTTACCCCACTCTCTGGGTACGACCACACCATTTTTTTATCCAATTTAAAACTTATCTCAACCCAAATGGATTTTAAATTTTCCCACAAAAAGCTTATGAGGGGCAGTGCAAAGCCTTTGCAAAATCAAAAACACAATACAACGCTGCCCCGCATCAGGGGCTTTTATCATCTTTATAAAAAAAATCAGATTTTGGTCTGCAGCTTTTTCCTTTGTAAATCCCTGCGGCAATCCTAAAAATATTGTGTTTTTCAACATCTCCTTAATATCCCCTTTTGAGCCCCTCAAACATTTTTCCCCCCCAACGATGTTAAACTTATGGTCTATAAATTTCCTGGCAAAACTTGGAAACCCTTTTTTAAAATGGAAAACATTTGCCTTTCGCCATCTCCCGGTCTAAAAACCATCACAAGGAACTTAAAAATTTAGTACAGGGGGACAGAGATAACCAAACTAGCCTTTAAGAAATCTTTTTGAAAAGCCATCAGGCCTGGAGCCTTGTTCACATTCGTTTATTTAACTTGGGGTTTGACTTTTTTTCTACACTAGCGAATGAAAAAATAGCCGATGATGTTTTAACATACTGCCACCACCTACTTCTGCACTTGGCCCACCCCCATCAACTATATTTCATTGACAGTATATACGGAGCTGAAGAACCTATTTAGTTCCTCTGCTTCTCTTGTCATCAGTGACCAGCCCCCCATCACAGGTTTTTAAGGGTCCTACTTGCTCTGACTTTGACTTTTTGGAATTTATATGCTTAAAGAATTTCTTGGAGTTAGTCTTGCAGTCCTTGGCCACCTGCCTTTCATTTTGTAATCTCAATGCAGCTGTAAATCAGAAGCGTGCCGAGGCGAGAAGCAGGCTGGGCCAGACACGTGATCGCAGCAGGAGATGTGGCACTGCAAACTCCTCAGCGGCACTTCCCTTGCCTGAGCAGGCACACAGGATCCGATGTCTGATGCAGGGCAGCAGGGTTAGAAAGTCCAGATGCCGGGAGGACGTACAATAGCCGGCACCAGAAGCCCATCACACGTGGGGCAGATGGCGTCTGTATAAAAGCACGGGCAAGATGGCGCAAGATGGGGTAAACAACCCACCTCGGTCCTCCACACTGGCCAGCAAGTCCCAGCGTTGCTCCCAGCTGGCCCAACAGGCAGAAGATCCTCCGCACTTTATGCCACTCCACCTCGGCAGCAGGAGGGGGCAACAGGAGCATGCTCCAGCCGGCAGATCTCTCCACAGAGGCATTGGAGCATCCGGAGTCTCCACAGCCAGTCACAGAGGCGTCGGGCGAGCAAAGCAAGCCCCGGAAGACAGCAGCAGGGAACCGGATAGGCAGCATCTCTCCGCGATCCTCAATCTGCACATTGCTGGGTCCCCAGCAGATCAGCATGCCACACGGGCACCGATAGCGATGGCAGCACACTCGTCGGACCACCAAGCCTCACAGGTGTACAGAGGTAGGTGGAATACTGGTCCAGTCGACACTTTGGGGCACTTTGCATTCGGAAAAAGCCAACTTTTAAGGCAATTGAGCAGGAGCTCTGGAGTTGTGCGACCTCTCTCCTCAGCAGCCAAGCTCCGCCAATTTACATTATTTGAATCTTATAATAAATATTATCCTTTTAGTAGCCTCTTGCATTGCTCTATATTCATATATCAGGGGCTGTTTTGACCAATCGGTTTTGTGGATGCAGCCAAATTAGTTTGCAAGGTAGTATTATGTGGAGTTAGAGCGCCAGCGGCCAGAGCGTTAGATAATATCTCCCGTGTTTTGTGCCTTCATCCCTCCCTTTTACTCTGGAACCAGCAATTTGTGAATTTATTAGCCCGCTGGTTATTTCTGGAGCCCTAGAATCTGTTTAATCCAGTAACCGCCACAGCCAGTTGTCACCTCTCTGACAGAGTCCCATTTGTCACTTTATATGGGAATAATTTTTTTATACTTTTACCTTCCATGTGATGTAGAAAACATTTTCTCATGACAAATTATGCTTTTAGTTAGTAATAATTTTTAGTCCTGACAATCCTTATTTATTTGTGAAAAATATCAAAATCTCTTGAAAAATTTGACATTTTCAAACTTCAAAAAAGTCTGTGTGTCAGACAGATCGTTATGCCACCCAAAATCATTTAAAACAAGCATCTATTATATGTCCACTATATATTGGCATCATTCTTTAAATTTATTTTTATTTTTTACAACATTAGGGGGCTTAGAATTTAGCAGTGATTTCTCACACTTTCAAGAAAGTTTGCGATATACATTTTTTTTGGGGGACCAGTCCAGTCCTGTCCTGGCTTTGAGGGGCCTGTATGTTAGATACCCCCATAAATGACTTTATCTAAGGAACTACACCCCTTAAAGTATGTACAACAGTGTTAAGGAAGTTTGTTAACCCTTTAGGCGTTTCACAGGAATTAAAGCAAAGTGGAGGTGAAATTTCAAAAGGTCACTTTTTTTTCAGATTTTCAGTTTTTATCCATTATTCACAGAACATGGTAGATGTGACCAGAGAAATTAAACTTAATATTGGTTCCCCAGATTCAGCTGTTTTCAGAGATATCCCAAATGTGGCCCTAGTGCGCTATTTGGCTCAACCACAAGCCTCAGAGTAGGAGGAGCGCCTACTGGACTCTGGGGTCTGACTTTCATTACAATTTTTCTTAGGTGCCATTCCAGGTTTGTGGACACCATAAGGTGCTAAAACTTAATAAACACCTCTAAAACACCCCATACTGGAAACTACACCTCTTAAGGAATATATCCAGGGCTGTAGTGAGTATATCAACCCCACAGGTGTTTAACAAATTTTTTTAGTATTAGGCTGTGAAAATGAAAATAATATTTTTTCCAACAATCTGCAATTTTAGCTGAAAATGTTTAATTTTTAGAAAGAATCCTGGTAAAAAGCATCCCAAATTGTGTTACGCAATTTCCTCCAAGTTCGGCAATACCCTGCATGTGGGTGCAAACTGCTGTTTGGGTGCATGGCAGGGCGTATAAGGGAGGGTGCAGTATTTGGCTTTTGGAACGAAGATTTTGGTGGGGCCATGTCACATTTGCAAAGCCCCCAAAGTAGCAGAACAGGAGAAACCTTCCAGAAGTCGCCCCATTTTGGATTCATCACCCCTCATGAATCTCATGTAGGGGTGTATTGTGCATTTTGGGCGCACATTTTGTCCATAGTTTTTTTGAATTGGATTCTTATGGTAGTCTACTATATCACCCAGCTTTGTTTGTGCGGTGTCCAAATTATAAATTTGTTTGTACATACAATGTGGAAAGAACAAGAGACATTTTCCAAAATGTCGGTACATCCTTTCTCCTCAATTAGAAGTAAGGCAAGCAGTTTTATAAACTTTCAGTGGTTTATGCAAAACAGATATATTGTTATTGGACAATACAGTATAATCATAACTTAGCAACACCTCTTATTATTATTCATGTGTTATAACAACCACCTCATATCACAAGGCATTATGGGAAAGGAGCTGGGATGCTCATGCGCCCTCTATTGGATGTAACAAATCCTCAATTTGCTTCTGATTCAGCAAATCTTTAAGAAGCAAAACGAATAATAGCTAAGACAGTATCACCCATCCACATACAGCCATTTCGGGGTTTGTGCCCCTCATCAGTGTAGAGCAGAGTGATACTGGCTTGCCAGGGTGGGATGCAATGAGTGACTGAGAAAGGGGAACATCTCTCCTTGCGGAGAGCACCTGTTAGAGTATGTAGAGTTGAGATTGACTTTTGCCCTCTACTAAGCATCTGCCTATCACAAGGCATTATGGGAAAAGAGCGGGGAAGCTCATGCTTAGTAAAGGGCAGAAAGGCAATCTCAACTCTACACACCTTAACAGGTGCTCTCCTCAAGGAGAGATGTTCCCCTTTCTCAGCCATTCATTGCCTCACACCCAGCCATGCCAGTATCGCTCTGCTCTACAATGATGAGGGGCAAAATCCCTGAAATGGCTGTATGTGGATGGGTGATACTGGCTTGGCTAACATTCCTTTTGCTTCTTAAAGATTCAGTGAATCAGAAGCAAATTGAGGATTTGTTACATCCAATAGAGGGCGCTCCTTTCCCATAATTCCTTGTGATATGCAGATGCTTAGTAGAGGGCAAAAAGGAAAACTCAACTCTACACACCTTAACAGGTGCTCTCCTCAAGAAGAGATGTTCCCCTTTCTCAACAATCACCTCATTAATAAGCATCTTTACTGGTCAGTACTAAAAACACACCTCTGATTATTCTGATTATTCTAAGCTCTGGTTAGCTGCATGATATAATGACTCTGGGATATCTAAAGGTCAGTGGTTCTACTGCACATGACAGAATAACACGGCTCGTGTCTAACTTTCTTCCTAAACATCTACACCTGTAGCTGCCACTTAGTGCGAGTATCTTTCAATGTATTCAGAGCCATCCTCTCAGGCACTCGTCCCTTACTTCCTGTGTGATATGTGTCCTCTGGTTGATATGCATAGTTGCCAACTTTTGAAAATGAAAAAGCAGGAGATTTTAGTGGGCGGCAGGCGTAGCGCGCCGCGACAACTATTTGCATGGCCACGCCCATCTTGTCGGTATGCCACGCCCATTCAAAAAGCCACACCCACTCCACCTAACTGCATAACGGCTTTGGAAGAAAGCCAGGTAGATGCCCTTATAGCCATGGTAGTAGCCCCCCATAACCAGGTAGTGCCCCTTACAGGCAGGTAGATGCCCCCTTTTAGCCAAGTAATTGCCCCCTCTGTACCAGGTAGAGCCAAATTTTGTAGCCAGGTAGTGCCCCACTTTGTTAGCCAGGTAGGTGCTCCCTTTGTTTCCAGGTAGGTGCCCCCTTTGTTGCCAGGTAGTGCCCCCATTGTTAGCCAGGTAGTGCCCCCATGGTTAGCCAGGTAGTGCCCCCACCGTTAGCCAGGTAGTGCCACCAGTGTTAGCCAGGTAGTGCCGCCAGTGTTTGACAGGTAGTTCCCCCATTGTTCCAGTAGTGCTCCCTGTAGCCAGGTAGTTGCCCCCTCTGTTGCCAGGTAGACCCCCCATTGTAGCCAGGTAGTGCCCCCTAAAGCTAATAAAAATATAATAAAATCCACTTACCTCACCAGGCTCCTGCAGCGCGGCCCGCTCCGGACGATCTCCTCAGCGTCACAGGGGAGGTGAGTGCACGCCGCGGTCACTTCCCCTGCGCCACGATCTGTATGTCTGGCGCGCACCGGCGCCGGACAGTACAGGGGAGGAGGGGAACGATCCCTCCTGCCTCCTCCCTGCACAGCGAGACTGCGGGCGGGTGAAGCGGCCGCTGCGGCCGCTTCACCCGCCTGTAGGAGCGGCCCGGCGGCGCCAGAGTAGCGCACTAGCGCTACTCTGTCGCCGTGGCCATTTAAAGAACCCCCGCCGCCTGCTGGCGGCGGGAGGAATGCCAACTCCCCCGGGAGGGCGGGGGGGACCCCAAATAGCGGGACCCCCCCGCCAAAAACGGGAGAGTTGGCATGTATGTTGATATGACAGTGTTTGAACTGGTTGATTCACCATAACAGGGACAGGAGTGTCTATAATGTGAACTGATGGCTCTTGGTGTTGGTGTCAGCATTCATTATCAGCACAGAAGGAGATAGCCCTTGTGCCTGAGCTGTTGCTTCCTCTGGGTCTGGATGTGTCTGAGCTTGTGTCATTGGTTTCTCTACCATGTTATAAATATATTTTCCTTCATGAAACTTTTCCCACAAATCTCTAGCAGTTACAAGTTTTCACACTTTTACCATTTATGTGCTTGAATGAACAAATCATTTTCTTTCAACCAACTTCTCTTCTAGAACCTTCCTCCACAACTCTTCATCTAATCTACCTTCCGGAACCATGTTTATCCTTCTCAGTAATCTTCTAACTCTTTGAACACCTGTTTTGGCTTCACTCATCACTACAACCTGTGATGCCGTCAACCTCTGAGTCCTTTTCTCTTGTGTCACTGATTTGTAATGTAAATTTCCCATTTTCCTCAATTTTGGGACTTGTAAATTCTGTGCTTTTTTCCCTTTTTCTCTACTTTTTTCTTAAAATGAATGCAATAAACCAAACTGTCCTCTCTGCCCTCTTGATTTAGCACGTCTTGTCCTTGTAGCGCCCATAGGACAAGTTCTCCATACACCCTCATCAGGGTGTGAGATCAACAATATAACAACAATGGGATTACCTTTACATTACCACAAAATCAGCTCTTCACAAAAACTGCAGTTCACCACCACTAGGGGTCTCTCTTTTCACTTTCTCTCGAGCCCCCACTATACCACCACTCGGGGTCTTATTCACTTTCTTAAACAAACTTCACTGTAAATCCACCAGGGGTCACTTTTCACCTTGAACTACACTAACTCCAGTCATGACAAAACTGCTTCTTTCTCTATCACATTTATGTTCAATTCTGTTCAGTTCAGTTGTTCAGCACATCACAAACACAAAATTTTATGCCAAAGGAGATCTGCAGCTCTCATAATATATTTAATGATTAATGAACCTCTTTATCAGAAACATCTCACCCAAATTTGGAACCATCACGCATGTGGAAGCGAAAAGTAAGGCATATATTTACATTATCTGCTGCAGCTGGGGGTCTTTTAAGTTTCTAATCTGTGTGGATGTCCAGGTGTTAGGAAAGGAATGTGTCTTTGCAGCCAGAGTCATCCAATTAACCACGTTGGTTGCGACAATCTCAGGGCTGTGGAGTCGGAGTCGTGGAGTCGGTGGCTATTTTGCAGGAGTCGGAGTCGTCAAAAAATGGACCAACTCCGACTCCCAAAATATATAATAATTGGTCCCAGTTAGTTCGATGCAAAGAGCACGAGGAATTGGGTCCGGCCAGTGCTACTGCTCCCATATCTTCAGCCTCATCACATGAGAATTGATGACATGGAGCAGGCAAAGCGCTGCCCCAGGGGAGAAGATTCCGCTCCCAGGGCAAAGGGATTTCAGCAAAATTTTTCACCTGTTTTCAAAGAAGTAGAAGAGTTCAACCATTCATCAACACTGACTGTGGCTGAGGCAATTCCTTTATACCCTGACATTGTTAGAGATGTTGCCCCTGTGGTTATCGTTTTGCCCCCAACCCAAGTTAGTGTAGAGAGGCCGTTCTCTAGCCTGGAAAAAATGATATCGGATGTGAGGTCATGTATGCAGGATCTGATGGAGGCAATACTATTTCTCAGAACAAATTCAGAGACTACACAAATGTTCCTCCAGTGTTTTGCATTTTTACAATTTTTTGTGTTCTAAAGTCATGTCCAATAAATATATTTTACACTGACAAGCAAAATGGTAACAATGGTTTGAACTTGTGACTTTCAGGCTCCATATCTCTCCATCCACTACAGCTTTGTATATGAGGCTACTGTAATTTTATATACAGTCATCTCATATATCTTATACAAAAATGTGACTTGCAAGTATTTAGCATCTGCTTAGTTATAGTTTTGCTCCTAAAAAATAAAAAATTTTAAAATTTTTATTATTTTGTTAGTATTTGGTAAATCCACCTTTGGTTTTCAATACTGCTTGAATCCTTCTGGGCTCTGGATCAGATTCAAGCGTGTCTCTCCCAAAATCTGATCCAGGTCTCTTCTACACATTCCCAATGTTGGTGCAGACTGGACTTGGATACAAATACAGCTTTTTCTTCACTCTACCCACAAGTGTTCAAAAGATCAAACCATTGCCCTTTTGCTTATCAGTGTCTGTTCTACCTAAATAGCTTGATTATTAATCATAAGGTGATAAACAGCCTGATGTTACCATTTTACTACAGTAAAGTTATCACTTAAACATGCGCCGGGTATGAGGGAGTCAGGAGTCGGAGTTGGAGGTTTGGGAAATTGAGGAGTCGGAGTCAGAGTCGGGGCTTCGGCTTGCCGACTCCACAGCCCTGGACAATTTGATGTCGGAGACTAAAATATCTCCCTGCTTTGTTTGTGCGGTGTCTAAATTATTAATTTTTATTTATATACAAGGTCAAAAGAACAAGAGATATTTTCCAAAATGTGGGTAAATCCTTCCTCCTTTATTAGAAGTTTGGCAAGTGATGTTATAAACTTCAGTGGTAGGAGTATCGTTTATGCAAAACAGATATATTCTCATTGGACAATACAATATAGTCATTGTTAAATCATACTTCATAGTAGTAGAAGGGGAAACAACAAACTCCCAGGACCATAGTAACTAGTATTATGACTAGTGTTGAGTGAACCTTTCGAAAAAAGTTATGTTTGAGTCAAATTTTTCAATTTTTTTAGAACGTGAACTGAATCAAGCTTTTTATGGTTCGTTCGATAAAAACTTTGCTTTCGAGGCACGTGCTTGACGCAACATTTTTTTTTTTTTTTTAAATTGAAAATTTTTATTAAGTTTTTAACATAGGTAGAAAGGACATTGCACGCATATACACTGCACCAGAGACATTTAGCATATAAATGTAACAGAGATCATCTAATGAAGAACATGGGAAGATCAGTTGAATCCGCATGTTTAGAATGTCCCAAAGTATAAGGATAAAGCTGAAAACTCTTGGGTGCAAATGTCAGAACTTAGAACACTGAATTTACTTTGTTTTGCAGAGGATATAGAACTCCAAAACTAAAAACAGAGCTACACAGACAAAGGAGAAAACGTTTAGGTAGATGGGTGAACACTTAGGAAAGCTTCAGGGGGATCGGCCTGAATTATGCAGGTTTCGTGTGCGAAAGACATCCCAGGCAAAGCCCTTCTTTTCAAATTGGTCATTCTATCGTGCATGGCGGCTGTTAGGATATTCCATACGCCTATCTTGTGCCTTTTGGTAAGTCCTCAGCATCTGGTGGCGTGTTTGGCGCCATCTCCCCGAGATCAAGCCTGCCGCTGTTAGAATGTTAAGCATTAGAGACGAGTCAGCTTAGAGAGACCCTGAACGGCCCTCAACAGTAGATTAAAAGGGTCAAGAGGAATCCTCACCGCCAAAACCCCGCGCAAAGGTCCCGGACCTGCAACCAAAGCCCTGGATTAACGACAGTCCCAAAAGTGTGAGGGAGGGCCCGTAGCAAGTGACATCTCCCGCAAGACTGGGCAGCTGTGGTTCCACAGGTGTAAGACTCAGTGGTGGTAACAAAAGAGGAGTATTTTATAGAGTTCTCTCTATATGTGGTGCAAATTTAAGATTTGGCCCGCAGCCTTCCATATGGCTTGCCAAGTCGGGTAGGAATGTCCCTCCCCGGTATGATTCCTATCGCCGCCCTGTACTTGTGTGTCGGGCTTCATCGGGAAGCGGGTCTGAAAGAATGGAGTAAGCGTCGAGATCAGCCCTGGTGGAATGGCTAGCTTTACATATCTGCTCAAATCGAGTAGGGATGGATAACGTGGAAGTGCCAAACATAGAAGAGAGAAGGTGTGGATATCTGCAGGTAGTGAAACCTCGATCTTTCTGAGTTGATAATCTCTCGGATGTTGAGAATCGGTATCAATCACCGATCCCCACCCTGGCAATATCCACAAATCTGAATAGCCATGCCCCCGCCACGCCTGCAACACCTCGACGACCCAGTGGGCAGCAGGGGGTGCACAGGAAGGGGGTCACGGGGGTGCCCCAGAGGCCAACTTAAACCTGTTCCTAAGTGGTTCCAGATCTGTTGGGTAAATTTAATAGGGCCCAGTAGGTAGCCCAGATCAGGTAAAGGTCGAGAGTGCCAGTTGACGCAACATTTTTAGCTGCTTCCTGCAGCTTTGGCGCCATCCAATCAGTGCACAGCACAGAGGAGTGTAAAAAAAAAGTCACCACTCAGTGTGTACGGATCTCATTGGCTGCTAAAATCACATGAGTCTGTTATATGTTTGTCAATATTTCCTGTTGAACATCATTTTGAGTTTACTCTCTGTACTGAACAAACTGCTCTCTGTCTGCTTGCTTGCATGTAGGCAGGCACACCATTTCTCAGTGATTTTACACAGGAAAAGCTGCTAGTTAGATTAGTTGGGGGGAGGCAGCAAACTTAGGGAATCATACACAGCAATAGTAAGGGAGTTTTGTATTGCTGGCTGCATCTTTCCCATATTTATTCTGAGTGCCCAAAAGTTCATTTCTCCTCTTTTGGAGGTCCAGCTATTGCAGAAGATATCATCAGCAAATCTGCTATAGAAAGAAATCACTTTTAAATACTGGTTGCTTGCTGCAAATTGGATTGAACACCTAAAAGTGCATTTTTCCAGTTTTGGGGGTACCGCTACTGCAGAAGACAGCGTTTTCAAATATTGCCTAGAAAGACATCTATTTTAGCTACAAATTTTAAGGATTCAAGAAAAGTTGTGATTTGCAGTGTTGTTGCAAGGGTTCTTCCATAAGACCCTGTTAACAGATATTCCATAGAAAGAAATCTATTTCTAATACTATTTGCTTTCTGAAAATTTTTGGGATTCAAGAAAAGTTCTGTTTTGCAGTATTTAGAGTGGAGTTCTTCAATAAGAGATTACGAACAAATCTTTACCTTTTTAATATTTATCTTTTTAAACATGGAGCAAACTAGTGTTTGTAAGTGAGCAAGGAAGGGCGTAGGATGTGGAGCTAGAGGTACGAGACAAGGCACTACTTCCAATGCTCCTGACAACACACAAGCGAGCACATAGTTGCAAGACCATCAATCAGGCCTGTCATCGCTTTGTCGGTTCCCTGTGAGTCATTACTGAACAGTCGCCAATCTGATCTTCAGTGGTTAACACAACCTGCTTCAAGCGGTTTTACCTCCTCGTCCTCTCAGTCACGGCCACAAATGTCGTTGTTGTCATCATCATCATCAGTCCAACCTGAAGCAACCACGGGCCAAATGTCACAGTGGTATACAGACCACTGTAGATAATCCATATTCTGAAGACCTCTTTGATGACACAATGCGGTAGGGGTCAAAGGGCATTACAAAAGATCAAGAGGCCAAAGAGGATGATTTTGTCTGCTGTGACACCCAATCGCTGATGCCCTCAGAGGAGGTGAATGAAGCTGGTCCATCGGCAGAAATATCGAGCGGACAGCGGTGCCTTGCAGTGTCTGTGGCTTCTAGCCCGTAGCTTGATGATGATGATGACATTGCGGATCCAACGTGGTCTTTTCAGCAGCAGCAATCACATCATCAGTGGAGGAGGAGGAGGGGGTAGTGTCAGTGCGGGTCCGGCCTCAGAAAGGGAGAGGGCGGTCGCACAAATCTGCTGACATTATGCTGGATTTGATTTTAACATGTCAATAGAGGAAAGAATATAAAGCGTTTAAGCACCACGACCCATGAACCGGGCCCACATACAGGGAAAACGCATAGAATTGCTGTGGAAGAGTCACTTGGAGAAAAAAGGCCCCACAGGTCCTGGGCTTCCAACCATTGGGGACCTCTTCTGCCTCCTCTGCCACTTCCAAGCCCAAGTGGTCCTCTGCTGCCGATGTGCTGGATCAGCATCAGCAAGCACCAGTCCCAGACACTGTCGGCCGATTCCCGCCACCTGCAACACAACTTACACCTTCCCCTTCCACCAGTGTGACCCGCACACCATACAGCAGCCAGTCGGGCAGCCAGCCTGGCAGCCAGTCTTCTGAGTACCAGATGTGGAAATAGAAAAACACTTTCACCCCAAACATCCCAAAGCCAAAAGCCTAAATATTGGCATTGCCAGGCTCTTGGCCTTTTCACCTGGTGGACACAGATGGGTTCTGCCACGTCTTGGCCCTGGCATGCCCCCAATATCAGATGCCGAGAAAGGATTTCTTTAACAGAAAAGCTATCCCTGCCTGGTCCGCCACATTCAAAAAAAGATCTCCAGTCATTGGCTGCATCTATGTCCACCAAAGTCTATCTCACTACAGACACATGGACTAGTAAGCACGGTCAAAGGCGTTACATCTCACTGATTGCTTACTGGGTGAGTATGGTGGATGATAGTGCCTCTGGTGATGGGTCTCGGCCGACATTCTTCCACACTGCAGGGATGGTGCATAGTCCAGATCTCCAACCTCCACAGGTGACATCACGTGCCAAGAGAAACCAGGCCATTCTGAAATTAATCTGTCTTGGAGACCGTCAACACACAGGTCAAGAGCTGCGGACGGCACTGTGCACTGAGACCAACCAGTGGCTGGGTGCTAAGAACCTGGCGCCAGGCAAGGTGGTGTGTGACAATGGTAGAAATCTCCTTGCCGCCTTTTGGATGGGTTTAAGACTTACGCAAAACCCTTTTTGCGTGGCACGTCATGAACCTGGTTGTGCAGAAATTTCTCAAGTGCTACCTGGGTCTTGACTGTCTGCTGAGGAAGTTCACACTTCTGACGTTCGCACCCTGCTTCTGAACAACAAGCAGCATTGCAGCTAGAGATGGGCGAATCGATTCTAACAAAGTGGAATTCGTTTAGAATTTCAGGAAAACTTTGGTTCTGCACAAAGCCGAAGATTAGGGTGATTCGCAGGAATGAAGTGGGTTTTTAATTGCTAAAATGGCCGCAAGCACAAGGCGTTACATGGGGCAGAGAACTCTGGGAGGAAGAAAGGAGGACCCTCAATGACATGTGCAGACATGAAGCCAATCAGAGACTGGCGGGCTTCTGTGACGTCACAGCACTATAAGTAAGGACGGCACCCGCGCTTCTCACATTCCTCTCGTGGTGTCTCTTGGCATTACAGCGTCTCCTGCGGCTGCTGCTTCACAGATCTCATTATAAAGCACATTGCTTTACTCAGCGATTGGAAAGGAGAAAAAGACCACACGAAGTCTGTTACTTGCTCATCCAGTGTTCTGGATCCCTTGCCCTATAACAAGTCACCCTGAAAGAAGCTGCTTTTATCAGGGGACTGGGGCTCAGTTGCCAAATTTTAATGCCACCCAGCGTTATCATTTTATATAGTTTGGGGGGTCTTCTCCCGGGGTTGTCCAGGTGGTTGTTTTTTCTGCCCAATATAAAATTTTAATTTCACCTGTTGTATTATTAGGGAATTTCAGATTCAAGGAATCCACTCAATCCTGTTAGTGTTGTATTGGAGACTCAAATACAGAGTGTTTTTTGTCTGCCATCATTTAAATTTGACCTGTGCTATTATTAGGGAATTTCAGATTCTGGGAATCCACTCAATCATTTTTACTGTTGTACTTGGAGTCAAATACAGTGTGTTTTTTGTCCGCCATATACACAGTTAAATTTCACTTGTATTATTAGGGAATTTCAGATTCTGGGAATTCTCTAAAGCCTGTTAGTGGTCCATTTGGAGTCAAATAGTGTGTTTTTTCTCCCCAATATATACATTTAAATTTCACCTGTTCATTTCTGTAGGGAATGTAATATCCAAGGGTTAATTTCTCCTCTTGTTTTGTTGGTGTGCGTATTTCTGCCACATACATGCCTGAAATCCATCAACTTCAGATCGGTGGGGGTATTTTAATCTGTGGCCAAGAGTTAATTTATGCCCTTTTTGTGGAGAATTCTGTGTCAAATCCAGTGTTTGTGTATTTACCGACATAATTTTTTTCATCACCCCTTTGAAACCATTGTGAAAAACATTAATCCCTTTTAAAAGCTTTATACCTGTACAGGGCCCCCCCCAAAACAGTGGAGAGGGTATCATCAGTAATTTTGCATTGGTACCAATCATTTTGCCATTTGTTTGACCTTTCAGTGTCCACTTTCAGTTGGTCAATAATCTATCATTGCTAAAGCCAAAAAGAAACCGGAGTTGAACCCAAAAATAATTTAATGTAATATTTCCATGTTTTCTGTGTTTTGTATCCACTCCTGCTTTTGGCTTCCTACTCATCTGACAATCCTGATGCAAACAAAGGACCATGTCATACTAGCCTTACGGCTTCTCCAAAAAACAATCGGTTGTGTTTGTCCTTTTCATTCCGTGTGACAGATTAAAAGAAGGGGAAAACCAAACATAGTGGCAACATCAGGGTGGTGGAGGGTGGAAACAGCATTAGAAAACCACGGAGTGGTGGACTGAGAGAGTGCTCAATTGGCAGCAGCATGGGGAGACCTGAGTGTTGAGGTGGCAGCAGCATCAGAAGGCTATATAATGGCAAAGAGAAGAGTGGGGAGGTGGGTGGCAATACCAGTCCCTAGTAAAGATGGTGGTTGGTAGAAGGAGCAGATGTCAGGCATCAGGCTGGTGGCAGCATCAGAACAGTAGCTGAGGCAGGTAGCCAAAAGAATCAAGGGTTCAGGGTCTGCTCAAGGTGTTGCTGCTGGTGGGTACCTAAATCACTAGGAGTTGAAGAAAGTTGCTCATCAAGAACTCCAGACTCAGGTTGCTGCTGATGGAGCTGGTACTGCTCGTAACCCCCCATCCCTCCACAGCACCCGTGGCAGTGGTACATGAGCGCTGATGAACCACGACCTGCTAGACAATGGACGATGGCGCAGATAGGCAGGGGCCAACTGACTACATAGGATGCCTCTATAGTACTTGAGTTTGTCCTCCATCTTGGCAGGTGAAAAAATGCCCCCATTTTGAGACCGGTAACGAGGGTCCAAGAGGGTGGAGAGTCAGAAGTCATCCCTCTGCTGGATGGTGACAATTCAGCTGTCACTAGCCAGGCAAAACAGCATACAGCGGGTCATCTGCACAAGTGACTCTGAGGGACTCCCTGCCTCCATCGCCACTGTATACTGCGACGGTGCATCTGGGTCATCTTCATGGTCTTCCTAATCCTCCTGCTGCTCCTCTCCTTTCACCTGAATAAAAAAAAACACTCATTTCTCCAGACACTGCTTGTGCTCCAATGTCTTCCTCCTCTAGTTCAGCCCCCACTCGACTCATTTGGCCGTGAGATGTAGTCGCCATGTCTCCAGTCCCCTGAAACAGACAGATTTTGCAGCATCTGTTTTCCCAAAATATGAAGCAGTGGAATGACGTTATTCATCCGTATTTCCCGGCGACTGACAAATTAATGTAGCCCCTTCTTTAAGGTCGTGCAAATGGCAGGTGTCCCGCATGGGCTGCCACTGGCTGACATCAAAATTACACCGTGAAATAATTAATGGCCTTTCTCTGTTCATTGATTTCTTCCTGTTTTTCCCTGTTTATAGTTTCTCTGTTCTGTTTAGCTCAAGGAGGGTGTGCTTGGCGGTGTAGAAATGGCTAAAGTGCATGCAAAGTTTCCTGTCAAGTTCATAGTCCAACACTTGAAAAGGGAGGGACAGCAGTACCACCAACTTGGACAGGAGCACGGTCAGCTTCTGCACTTAGGGACGGCTAGAAGCATACTGCTGTCTCTTGGCAATCGTCTCGGTGAATGACTGCTGGCACCATGAGCGCCGGGGAGCAGGAGTATCTGGACCGGTAGAAGATATACAAGACAGGGAGTTGTCTTCGACAGAGGTGGTGGAACCTTGACTGCCTAAAATGGGAGGCATGCCACTGGGTGCTGCTGCTGTTGCGACAGGATGGACCACCACATCTGAGACAGGTTTCTCCCTCACATTGCATGTTGACACAGGGCCGTGGTGCCAATGTTAGGTCTCTGGTCAAGCTTTACTTTCTGCCCACAAATTCTACATATAGCCATGTTCGCCTCCTCTGGTGTCAAAAAACTGGCACACCGCCGAGTAGGTGATTTTACCACCAATGCTCCGCCCCTGTGCCACTACTTTCTGGGACCTGCAAAGTGGGTGGTCTAAATTGTGGCCGTTTGGCTCCCGCGCTAGCACTGCTGCCACCCTGCTGACTCCTGGCCACACTACCGACTTGCCGGCTGCGCCACTGCCTAACGCGCAAGCTGCCGCTCTCTGCTCCCGATGATGATAATGATGAAGCCCTTGCTTCCGGGGCCGGGACGATGGGTTGTCGAGGTTAGGCGACCGCCTAGGGTGCTGCTTCATCCCAGGCAGTAAAGGGGGAGCAAGGAGGCATGAAGTGGGCACTTTATGCCTTGTTTAACTAGGGCACTAGAATACCTTGTCCCAGCCTTGATTGCTTCACCCGGCTCCCAAGTGCGGTCACCTACATCGATTAGTGTTTGCCTGTCACCGCCGTCCTCCTCAACGGTGTAGCTGTATAGAGCCTGACCGCTCGCAACATAACCCCCCATGCCACTCTCCTCATCGCTACTTGCCTGCTCCTGCAAGAAGCAGCGGATGTCTTCCCCACCTCTTTGCTGCCCACTGTCCTCAAATAGTTTGTCCTCACTGTGTAGTGGCGCAGAGGCCTCAGCACATAGTAGTTCTCTGGCTGTGGGAAGCGAATGGGACAGAGGTGGGTGAGGGCCCCTGATCTGCTCCCGGGCAATGCCAACAAAAGGTTACATAGTTACATAGTTTGTACAGTTGAAAGAAGACACGTGTCCATCAACTTCAACCAAGGGTGGGGAAAATGTGGGTGATGGGAGAGAGACAAGGACATTATGCCCAGCCTCACCACTGGTTAATTACCTTGAAACCCACAAGGCAAGAACCAATCTGCTCCAGTGGAGACCGTATCTCTGACCCCAGAGCCTCCACCAGCCAGATCCAGAGTTTTACATGGCTACATACGCATTAATATTCTTTAGTTCCAGGTAAACAGAGATGGGGGAGGAGATGTAGGGGGTGCAGCACTATGGGGAGGATGGTAGACAGAGATGCGGGAGGAGATATACGGGGGTGCAGCGCTGTGGAGAGATTGTGTAGGGTGGTGGAAATGTAGGGGGTGCAGTGCTGTGGAAATACCGGATAGGGTGGTAGACAGAGATGAGGGAGGAGATATAGGGGGGTGCAGCACTGTGGAGAGACCGAGTAGGGTGGTAGAGATGAGGGAGGAGATGTAGGGGGTGCAGCGCTGTGGAAAGATCAGGTAGGGTTTTAAACAGAGATGAGGGAGGAGATGTAGAGAGGGCAGCACTGTGGAGAGACCAGGTAGGATGGTAGACAGAGATGAGGGAGGAGATGTAGGGGGGTGCAGCGCTGTGGAGAGACCAGGTAGAGTGGTAGAGATGAGGGAGGAAATGTAGAGGGTGCAGCACTGTGGAGAGACTGGGTAGGGTGGTAGACAGAGATGAGGGAGGAGATGTAGAGGGTGCAGCTCTGTGGAGAGACCAGGTAGGGTGGTAGACAGAGATGAGGAGGAGATGTAGGAGGTGCATTGCTGTGGAGAGACCAGGTAGGGTGGTAAACAGAGATGTGGGAGGAGATGTAGGAGGAGATGTAGGGGGTGCAATGCTGTGGATAGACCGGGTAGGGTGGTAGAGATAAGGGAGGAAATGTAGGCGGGTGCAGGTCTATGGAGAGAGCAGGTAGGGTGGTAGACAGACATGTGGAAGGAGATCTAAGGGGGTGCAGCGCTGTGGAGAGACTGGGTAGGGTGGTAGACAGAGATGTGGGAGGAAATGTAGGGGGCTGTAGTGCTGTGGAGAGAGCGGGTAGGGTGGTAGACAGAGATGAGGGAGGAGATGTAGGGGGGTGTAGCACTGTGGAGAGACCGGGTAGGGTGGTAGAGATGAGGGAGGAGATGTAGGGGGTGCAGTGCTGTGGAGAGACTGGGAAGTGTGGTAGACTGAGATGAGGGAGGGTTAGAGACTGGTCAGTAGTTGGCAGCGCAGGATGGGTCCAGAGAGGGCATTTTTTTTAGTAAAGGGGTTATGATGGAGTGTTTAAAGGTGGAAAGATCCCAGTGGAGAGAAAGAGGTTGTTCCCTCATCATCTCTCACCTAGATTACTGCAGTGCTCTTCTCTGCGACCTCCCGTCTAGTCCTCTCCTCCCCTTCACGTCATCCTCCACTGCCCAGCTGCTCCACCTCTTTCCTCGCTTCTCCTCTGCCAGTCCCTCCACTGGAGAGGCCCCGAGAATTTAGAGCCAACACCAACATATAACCTGCCACCCCCCATACATCTCTACCCTAATCTCCTGATACCTCCCTCATGTAATCTCCATCCATAACCTGTCCCCCATATATCTCTACCCTAATCTTCTGATACCTCCCTCATGTAATCTCCATCCATAACCTGTCCCCCCATACATCTCTACCATAATCTCCTGATACCTCCCTCATGTAATCTCCATCCATAACCTCCCCCCCATACATCTCTACCCTAATCTCCTGATACCTCCCTCATGTAATCTCCATAACCTGTCCCCCATACATCTCTACCCTAATCTCCTGATACCTCCCCTCATGTAATCTCCATCCATAACCTCCCCCCATACATCTCTACCCTAATCTCCTGATACCTCCCCTCATGTAATCTCCATCCATAACCTTTCCCCCATACATCTCTGCCCTAATCTCCTGATACCTTCCCTCATGTAATCTCCATCCATAACCTCCCCTCCCCATACATCTCTGCCCTAATCTCCTGATACCTCCCTCATGTAATCTCCATCCATAACCTCCCCCCATACATCTCTACCCTAATCTCCTGATACCTCCCCTTATGTAATCTCCATCCATAACCTGTCCCCTGATACATCTCTACCCTAATCTCCTGATACCTCCCTCATGTAATCTCCATCCATAACCTGTCCCCCCATACATCTCTACCCTAATCTCCTGATACCTCCCCTCATGTAATCTCCATCCATAACCTGTCCCCCCATACATCTCTACCCTAATCTCCTGATACCTCCCCTCATGTAATCTTCATCCATAACCTCCCCCCATACATCTCTACCCTAATCTCCTGATACCTCCCCTCATGTAATCTCCATCCATAACCTGTCCCCCCCATACATCTCTACCCTAATCTCCTGATACCTCCCTCATGTAATCTCCATCCATAACCTCCCCCCATACATCTCTACCCTAATCTCCTGATACCTCCCCTCATGTAATCTCCATCCATAACCTGTCCCCCCCCATACATCTCTACCCTAATCTGATACCTCCCTCATGTAATCTCCATCCATAACCTCCCCCCATACATCTCTACCCTAATCTCCTGATACCTCCCTCATGTAATCTCCATCCATAACCTTCCCCCCATACATCTCTACCCTAATCTCCTGATACCTCCCCTCATGTAATCTCCATCCATTTAGGGCATCATTTCCATGCCCTTCATAGGAAGTTGCATGTACGTTCTTATAATTGATGTACAAAGTTGGCAAGTATAACCAGGAATTTTCTAAGTATTTATTAAGTCTAAACCTTATTACAGTCCAATCTGAGTGAGTCCATTGATTTCCTAATGTCTTACCTTTCTGGCCTACAAAATTAGGGACCTCCTCCAATAGGTGACCGCACTCCTCATCCCTTTCCAGAATATTCCATCCTCTGGTTACTTTGTCTAATAAGGTTGGAGCTGATCATACGTTGTTATGTACATTTATTTTCCTGAGGTTTTGTATCCTAATTATGTCTGGTGATGCCTCTCCTACCTCTTCATCTATCTTGTACAAATTGGTCTAGTTCTTCTTCAGAGCCCAACCATAAAAGAAGCACATGGTCCCCATATCTGAGCCATGTAATTATATGCCCAGAGAGTGGGGAACTGGATACAGACTGCTCCAAATGCAGAATATATTTGTGTAACTCAGAGCTGCTGGAGACCTTATCAAAATAATATTCAGACCCAAACCTGATATAGTTCTTTGTCAGTATCAAATCCAATAAGTTCATAAGAAATGAGGTGAGGGTGTTAGCTGGCTCTTGCATACTCACTTCTCTGTGCCCTCCAATCAGTACTTTTCTTTCTCTCTCGGTCTCTCTCCATCTATCTTTGTATCTATCTATATCTGAGGACCTGACACTTTGATGCAATCTAAAGTAGTCAGTGTACAATTTGTATTAAAATGTAAATTTGGTGCCCTCAGAATAACTCACAGCTATCAATGTCTAAATTGCTGGCAACAAACCTGAGCAGACCTCTAAGTGACAATGATAAAATTGTGCCCAATTTGCCATTTATTTGGTTCAGATGGTATCAGGCGTGTGTGGCAGTAACCAGGTGAGGAGCACAAAGGCAAGTGTGTCTGCCTACAGTCAAGCATGGTGGTGGGAGTGTTATGGTTTGGAGCTGCATGAGTACTGCTGGCTGTGGGGAGCTAAAGTTCATTGAGGGAACCATGAATGCCAACATGTCCTGTGACATCCTGAAGCAGAACATGATCCCCTCCCTTTTGGGCAGTATGATAATGACCCCAAACACCTCCAAGACCACCACTACCTTGTTAAAGAAAATAAGGGTAAAGCTTCTGGACTGGCCATGCATGTCTCCATACCTAAACCCTATGGAGCATCTGTGGGGCATCCTCATATGAAAGATGGAGAAGCACAAGGCCTCTAACATCCAACAGCTCTGTAATGTCGTCATGGAGGAGGGAAGAGGATTCAAGTGGCTGCAACCTGTGAAGCTCAAGTGACCTCCATGTCCAAAAGAGTTAAGGCAGTGATGGAAAAAAAATGGGGCCACACAAAATTCTGACACTTTGGGCAGAATTTTTCCATTTTCACTTTATATTGTAAAACCACTGGAAGGGTCTATGTGATGACTTTTCATGTACTCACTCTTTTAATTTTTTCCCCCAAAAAAAAGCTTTGTATGACATTGATGTTATTTTGAGGGCACCACATTTCCCCTTTGATAGAAGCCGTGTACTGACTACTTTACATTGTATCAAAGAGTCAGATCCTCAGTGTTGTCTCATGAAAAGATATAACACAATGGGCGACATGTATGATCGGGCTTTTCACCCGTTTTTTGGCGTATACTGCGCTTCCCGGCCCGAATCCCCCTATCGGACGCGGGGATTCAGTGTTAGGCGGCAGTGTTAGCCACTTTCAGTGGAGCCCCAACGAAGGGGCCGGGATATGGGAGCAGTGGGGCAACGGTGTAGGCGTTCCGGGGCGGGACACGTCGCGCTCGAAAAACTCCGAGGCATGTACGATCACGGCTCGCCAAAGCGCAGAGCAATACAGCGCTCGGCAGCTCCGAAAAGCAGGACCTAGTTGAGTTGGTCTTAAATGGCTCCGGCGGAGGATAAGTGAGCAGATAGAAGTATCGCGACAGAAATCTCGGGCGCTCCGATCCGTGCAGCAGGAGTATGATTCCGAAAAAGCACCTGTATAAGGGCGGAAAACATTCTCAGAAAAGAGCTCAACCTCCTAAATAAAAAAAATAAAAAAAATCAACTTTCCAAAATCTAGAACGGCGCAATATCTAGAATTTGGATATTGGAAATTGCGAGAGTAATACAGTAATTAAATTTCTTAAATGTATTCTCATTGGTCGGCATGAACCGGCAAATCAGAATAGGAGTGGACAGTGAAGCATTAAAAAACCTATGGGGAACTATTGACCATCAAAATAAGGCGGGACAGTTCAATATAAAGTAAAAAATGCAGAAAAGAGCTGATTGGCTGGAGATAACGGGGGCTTGGGCTATCTAAGCCAATCAGAATAGGAGCGACAGGGACACATTGTAGCCTATGGAGTGTTTAGACAATCAGAATCAAGGCGGGACAGTTCAAAATACAGTAAAAAGGCAGAAAAGAGTGATTGGTTGAGCTAGTAGGGGGCTTGGCTATCTCGGCCACATCAGAAATAGAGCGACAGGGGGTGACCCTTTATAGGCCTATGGAGAATTTGAACCAATTCAAAATCCAAGGCGGGACAGTTCAAAATACAGTAAAAAAGGCAAGAAAAGAGCTGATTGGTTTAATGCGGCGGGGGCTTGGCTATACAGCCAATTAGAGCGCGTGCTACATTCTCCCATTGTTGTCTATGGAGAGATGGGCGCACTGAATCTCGTTAGCTCAGCGCCCTTGGCGGAATGAATATTAATAAAAAAATCATTTTTGATAAGTGTAAAACTTTTCAGAAAAGAGTGAAACTTCTTTAAAAATAAAGCACTTATAAATCCCTAACAACGCGTTTGTCACTGAGACCGGCGCCTACATAGGAATTGCAATAGAGTAATCACCGGGAAATTCAGGTAATTCAAATTGTTTAAGCTATTCTCATTTGGTCGGCATAAACCAGCCAATCAGAAATAGGAGCGACAGTGGACCCATTTATATCCTATGGAGGAGAATTGACCAATCAGGAATAGGAGCGACAGGGGAACCTTAGTAAAACTTTGGGACGAAAAATTGGACCAATCATGTTTCAAAAGGCGGGGACAGTTCAAAATATACAGTAAAAAGGCACGAAGCGAGCTGATGGTCTTGAACAAAAAAAAAGTCAACGGGGGCGAAGGACACAGGGCTCAGGGGGGTAAAAAAAACAAAAAAAAGGGAGGCGGCAGGAGGAGGGAAAGCGGGGAAGAGGGGAGCGCCGGCCGGGGGGGGGGCGCCACAGGAGGTGCCGGAGGCGGCTGGGCTCGTCCAGCTTAGCCAATCAGAGCGCGGAGCTACTGTATCAGAGAGTTCATATGGGAAAAGAAATGCAGAGCGAGCTCTGTTTGTGATTGGCTAACTTAAAAGAGCGCGGTTATTTGGACCAATGGGAGAGCGAAGCTCTTATCGGGTTTTCTAATGCAATCTGAATAAAAATGTACATGGCCGAAATCAAATGATAAGAATACAGAAATTGTCCCGATGTGTATATAAAATGAATAATAATTCATGGGGGTAACGAAAAAAAAATGAATTCAATAAAATCACGGTTTATTTCCTTATTTTCGTTAGCCAACCTGATCAATAGTATGGGTGCAACGAAAATAAAAGAAATAAACATGATTTTATAGAATTAATATTTTTTTTCGTACCCCCATATTATTATTCATTTTTATTATACACATTGGGACAACTTCTGTAGTCTTTTAATTTGATTTCGGCATAGTTTCAGTTTTATTTCAGATGCATTAGAAAACCTTAGGAGCGTCGCTCGCTTCTCCCATTGCGTCCAAATAACCGCGCTGCTTTTAAATTAGCCAATCACAGAGCTCGCTCTGATTTTCTTTTCCCCATAGAACTCTATGAGAAAGTAGCTCGCGCTCTGGTTGGCTAAGCTGGACGAGCCCCAGGCGTTTCAACCATCAGCTCTTTTCTGTCTTTTTACTGTATTTGAAACTGTCCGCCTCTGAATATGATTGGTCAATATTTCTCCATAGGTTTAGAATTAGGGCCTGTCGCTCCTATTTGATTGGTCAATTCCTCCTCCATAGGTTTAGATTGGGGCCACTGTCGCTCTATTCTGATGGTCGTTTATGGCCGACCAATGAGAATAGCTTAAATACAATTTGAAATTTCTGTATTTCCCGGCAATTCTCTCTATTGCAATTCCTCCTATGAATGTAGCGCTAGGTATCGGAGACAAAGCGTTTATGTTAGGATTTTAACTGATTTTTTTTTAGAGAGGTTTCAGCTCTTTATCTGATATGTTTCTACACTTAATAAAAATGATTTTTAAATGCTACTTCAAGCCGCACGTCGCTGAGGCGCCGAGATTGCATTGGCGAGTCTCTCCATAGACTACAATGGAGAAGTTTAGCTCGGCTCTGACTTGCGCCGAGTAGCCAAGCCTGCTAGCTCAGCCAATCAGCTCTTTTCTGTATTTTGAACTGTCCCGCCTTTGATCATTTTGATTGGTCAAACTTCTGCATGGATATGATCGGGTCTTTGTCGCTCCTATTCTGATTGGTCAATAGTTATCCATAGGTTTTAATGGGACACTGTCGCTCCATTTCTGATTGGCTGGTTTATGCCAATGAGAAGAGCTTAAACAATTTGAATTACTGTATTTCCCGGCAATTCTCTATAACCCAATGCCTTATGTTGCGCCAGTCTCGGCGACAAATGCGGTGTTCTAAATTTTATTAATGTATGTTTATCGAATGTTTCAGCTCTTTTTCAGATCATATTTTACACTTAATAAAAATTATTTTTTTATCATTTACTCCATGTCCGCACGGCACTGAGCGCCGAGATTTCAGTGTGCCGATCTCTCCATAGACTACAATGGGAGAAGTAGCTCGCGCTAGCTCAACCAATTAGCTTTTTTCTGCATTTTTACTGTTTTTTTAATTATCCCGCCTCTGATTTTGATTGGTTCAAACTTCTCCATAGGCTATAATGGGTCCTGTCGCTCTTTTCTGATTGGCAGAGATAGCCAAGCACTGCTTAGCTCAGCCAAATCAGCTCCTTTTCTGCTATTTTTACTGTATTTTGAACTGTTCCCCGCCTTTGATTATAATTGGTCATAGCTTCTCCATAGGTTTTTTAATGGTTCACTGTCGCTTCCTATTCTGATTGGGTTCTGCGACAATGAGAATAACTTTCGAATTTGATATTACTGTATTCCGGCATTTCCATATTACTTGAATTAGGATATTGGAAAAGTAATTGTTTTATGTATTTTTTTTTATTAAATATTTTAGGGTTTCAGCTCTTTTTCTGAGAATGTTGAAACGCCTTTATAAAGACCGATTTTTTGATTCATACTCCGCACCGACATGTTGAATGATTTCCTCTACATGTTCCCAGCTGTCCTCGCATCAGAAACAGATTTTCGGCGCGAGTCCCTTCTGCGCTAAGTCACGCCACTGCCGCATGTCCCCGCACTGCGCCCCACAACACTGGCGAGGCGCAGGGAATTTTTCCCGCATGTATGACCGCACTATACCTCAGGCGGCGAATTCATAGGCGCAGCCCAGCACTGGCGGACTCAGTCCCGCACTGCGCCTAACACACAGGCGAGGCGCGGCGGACTTTACATAGTATGGTATGAGCACGCCACAGCGGCCGGACATAATCAGGCGCAGATTTCAGCGGAAAACTGGCAGAAAAGCGCGCCCCGACCCGGCGAACTTCATACATGTCGCCCTAAGTCCGATCTAAGCCGCTTGAAGGCACGTAAGATGTTCGCTTTGTCCGTAAAGTCCAAGTACTTTACGATGGACTTGACGTGGCCTATTCCTATAGAGCTGGAGGTATGATGAGTCTGCTAGTGGATTGTGGGCCCCCTCTAAGTCCGGACCGAGACGATGTGCCCTTTCTTACTAACAAATATGATCAAGACCCAGCGCTTCTGGTAGTTCTCTCCTCGCAGAGCATGGCAAGGTTCTTTGGCAGGTATTGTTTTCAAGTATGCCTAGGATTCGCTGGTTATTTAGTCTGGTCGTTTTTCCAAATCGTAAATTTTTCGCTAGTCGCTTATCTCCTGGACAATCAGCCTGAAGTAATCACTTGTCTTTGTTGCTTCGCCTTGTAGAGTCACTAATTCGAACGGTCTTGCACTTCCAGATGTTCTAGATGACCTTAATGTCTGTTTGAAGTTGGGGAAAATCTGAGATATTGTGGCTGTTCATGTGGGCCTGTATCTCGGTGATATTTGTCGTTGCCACGGTCAGTGGCTAGTGCCTTAAAATTCATGGGAGTGAGGAACTAGTAGATCTGTAGGGTCTTCATGTGTGTGGCCTGCTTGTGCGAGCTCTCTGACAGGCGTTTTGGGGGAACCCTGTCATTCACGGAAGAGATCGTCCATGGCTTCAGGAAGTTTTGCTTTCTGGGGAGATGGAGATTTCGTTTCTGTACAGGTTTCTTGCGGTTTTGGAACAAGGTTCTTGTTTTGGCCCATTTTGTGCAAGAATTTTTCCATATAAGGAGGGCAGTCCGTAAGACATCGATTTTGGTGTTCCAGATATTCTACTATGAGTAAAAGTTAATGCTTATGTTGGATCTGTTGTTTGGGACCCGTTCAATGCTGGATGAACTTTATAGTTTGGGGAGTATTTCATGCACTCTCGGCCTCTATCTCTATATTAGTTGAAGATTAGAAGGCAACAGTTGTTTAGAAAACTCTATTTGAGATTGCTTCTTCAGGCTGACAGAGTAGCAGAGGCTCCCTTATAGGTCTCGGTAAGCCCTGCAGTAATGTCCCTTCCAGAAGGCTGCTACTGTATACAGCCAGTCTCTAGCCTGCAGGCACAGGTTGTTTAAAAAGGTTTTCCTAGCCGGAGGACTGATCTATTGTGACTGTGCATGTGTTGTCCGGGGCCTCCCACCTAGAGGTACTGCGTCTAGGAGTGCGGTGGTATCTCGGGATTTGTGCTGCCTCCCCCGTTTCAGATATCAGCTCCCCTGCTTTCTAGTAACAGTAGGTCACCTCCGCTCCTTATTGTCTGCTCTCCTGAGTCCCGCTCTCCTCCGCCATTGCTGCAAGCTCCACAGCACCCGGTCTGTGTCTAAGCTGCGGGCAACTGATTCGGTCATTGCGGCGTGTGAAATGGCGGCTGGTGTATCACGCTACCTGCTCCAGATGCCAGTCCCGAAACTATGCGGTATAATGCTTGGCGGTTTGGTACGCAGGAGCAGGGAAGGTGTTCGCTACCGGTGCTGCGGACTGGTGAGTAAAGGCTCTGCCCCGGGTATGCTCTCATGCTCCGGAGCCCGTCACCTGAAAGCTTCACACCATGATGGCGCCGGAAACTGCGAAGTTCGTGGAGTGTGGTCTTATCATTATTTGTGCATTTGCGCCATCTCACCTTATTAAGATATTGTGGCTTTTGTTGAATCTCTGTGTGAAATGGGTGCTTATCCGATGTGCATTTTTATTATTCAGTTGCCCCCCGTAGTGGTTGAGTGCGTTAGTACTGATCATTAGTTATCTGCACCTGTTATATCGCTCCCAGATAGAACTGGGCTTATATCGCCTCCCTACTGGGATTAATCTATTGTCCAGCCATTGAGCTGTAAGTATGGCCTTGTTTTTGTCATAGTTTGAGGGCACACCAAATTTAGACTGCTAAACAATCTGTACCTGACAACCTTTACACTGCATCAAGACACAGATCCTCTGTGTTGTCCCATGAAAAGATATAATACAAGGTTTACAACAATGTGAGGGATATATATTGTCACGGTTGATAGTAGTGGATCCGCTGGACCACCGCAAGCAATGGCGTAAGCCACGTCAGGGAGCGGAATCTAAGTAGGTCCTGGTTTTCACCAGAGCCCGCCGCAAAGCGGGTATGGACATTGCTGCGCGGAGTCTACCAATTCGCTTCAATGACGTGGACTTGCTTTCGATGGCAGCCAAGGGAGAGCGTGGTACAGAATCGTGAAGCGTAGAAGCAGTCGGGGACAGGCGGTAAGGTTAGGACAGGCGGCAGAGGTTCGTGGTCGATTCGTAGTCAAGGACAGCAGGAAGGTCAGGGCATTGGCGGCAGGTTCGTGGGTCGACGGTACATGAGAAAAATGGTACGGTACACTGTAATCAGAACAAGACCTAGGCTAAATGACACTAAAGATCCGGCGCTGGGCACAGGAATGGGCAGGCTTTAAATAGGGGCTGCAACTGGCAATGGAATTTACCAGTGCACTGGCCCTTTAAATTTAACAGTGGCGGCACACGTGCACCCTAGGAAGCGGGGAAGCGCGTGCCGGGAAGCAGAGACACAGACAGGAGCATGGCTGGGTAAGATGGAGCGAGTGCGCCCGCGGAGTGGGGGTCACGGGGGCACCCATGACATATATAGATTCTCCATCTGCTTCTCTGCTGAGTGAGAGCACAGTGGAGTGAGATTGGAAGAGCTGGTTAACCCCCTCACCTCATTTCTTATAAATTTATTGGACATGATACTAATGAAGAACTATTCCAGGTTTGGGACTGAATATTACTTTGATGGGGTCTCTGGCAGCTCCGAGTTACACAAATATAACCTGGCATTTGGAGCTCAACTCAGTGTCCAGTTGGTCCACTTTCTGGACAGATAATACACGCTCAGATATGGGAACACGTGTTTCTTTTAGGGAGGGCTCTGAAGAAGAAACTAGAGCAAATCTGTACAATGATGATGAAGAGGTGGAAGAGGCCTCACCAGAAATCATTATGGTACAAAACCTCAGGAACATAAAATATTAATAACAACGTATGATCAGCTCCAACCTTATTAGACAAAGTAACCAGAGGGTAGAATATTCTGGAAAGGGAGGATGAGTGCGGTCATCTATTGGAGGAGGTCCCTAAGTTTGTAGGCCAGAAAGGTCAGACGTCAGGAAATCAGTGGATTCATTCAGATTGGACTGTAAAGAGTTAGGTTATGTCTATACGGGTTAATTTAAAATGCTGTCAGAAATCCACCGTTTATTTAACATTGCTGTACCTCATTATTTTCCGCAGGTTTGTGAAAATAAAGTGGTCGGTATTTGGATTTTGGCCGGCGCAGTACATAGACGTGCACTAGAATCCACCAGAAGATAGAACATGATCTATATTCCAGCACAGGCCGGTGGTTCAGGAGTCTGACAATAGAAAATCTGTGCAGCGTGGACTACAGCTTGGGTTTTATATTGTGGTCTATGGGCGCTGGTTACAGTCGGAATTTTTTGTGGATTCTATATACTGAATCTGTCGAAAATCCAACCCTAAACCAGTGCAGGGTAGACATCGCCTTAGACTTTCTTAAACATTCAGAAAATTCCAGGTCTTACTTGTCACAATTGTACATCAATTATAAGAACATACATTCAACTTCCTATGAAGGGCATGGAAATTATGCGTATCCCCTTCCTGACAGCCGGTCATAATTTTTTGGCTCTGCATTTTTACCTCCCTGCCTTTCAAGAGCCAGGACTTTATTTTTTCTCTCCATAGACACATGTGAAAAAAACATCCTTGCGCCAGGTTTATGGGGGTTTATTTATTGGTATGATTCTGGTGATTATTATTTATTTTAAAGCCCCATTAGTTCCAGGCGCTGAACATTCAAGGAGGGTCACATACATAACATATCAAACAAGTACAATGGTAACAAATGATTAACAACTGGTACAGAAAAAGAGGAGACACTGCTCGCAAAGGCTTACAATCTACCAGGAAGGGTGGAAGAAACAGAGGTAAAGGGTCAGATATGTCTGGGGGGTGGGAGGGGGGTGGGGGCAGCAGGGTTATTAAAGGTTATAGTCAATCCTGATGGGTTTTCAGGTTGCTTCTGAAGCTGGTGAAAGTAGAGGAGGAGTCTGATGTGTTGGGGCAGTGAGTTCCAGAGTATGAAAGAAGCACAAGAGAAGTCTTGGAGACGGTTGTGTGAGGAACTGACGAGAGGAGAGCAGAGGAGAAGATCCTGTAAGGAGCGGAGATGGTGTGAGTGCAGATATATGGAGATTAAGGCAGAGATGTATGGAGGGGAGACGTTTTGGAGAGCTTGTAGTCAAGGTTACAACTTAATGGATTCGCTGGGCAAAGGAGGCTAGGTAGGAATTCAGAGGGAGAGGCAGAGGAGTAGTGGGGAGAGAGGTGGATCAGACGGGCACCAGACTTGAGGATGATTTGGAGGGGAGCAAGGTTGCTAGATCGGAGGCCCAGAGAAGCGGGTTGAAGTAGTCTAGGTGGAAGAAGATGACAATGGCATTGACTAGCATTGTTTTTACCATTAAAAATGAGTAATGAGCGGATTCGGGAAATAATTTTCAGGTGGAGGAGGTAGGGCCATTGAATATATGGTTGAAGGACCGAGAGGAGTGAAATTTTAAAAAAAGGGGGGGGGGTTTCCCCCCCCTTTTTTTTTTGGGGGGGGGAAAAAAAAAAGGGGAAAAAAAAAGGGGAAGGGGAAAAAAAAAATTTTTTTTTAAAAAAAAAAAAGGGGTTTAAAAAATTTTGGGGGGGGGGGGAAAATTTTTTGGGGAAAAAAAAAAGGGGGGTTTTTCCCGGGCCAAAAGGGGAAAAAAAGGGGGGGGGGAAACCAAAAGGAAAACCAAAAAATTTTTTTTGGGGGGGGGAAAAAAAAAAAAAGCCCGAAAGGGGGGGGCCCTTTTTGGAATTAAACCTTTTTTTTTGGGGGGGGGGCCCCCCCCCTTTTTTTTAAAATTCCCCAAAAAAAAAAGGGGCCCCAAATTTTAAAAGGGGGGGCCCCCGGGGGAAGGGGGAAAAACCCCCCCCCCCCCCCCAATCAAAAAAAAAAAAAGGGGGGGTTTCCCCCAAAACCCCTTTTTTTTAAAGGTTAAAAAAAAAAAGGGGGGGTTTTGGGAAATTTTTTTGGGGGGAAAAATTCCCGGCCCGGAAATTTTTTTTCCCCCCCCCCCCCTTAAAAAACCCAAAACCCTTTTCCCGCCCCTAAAAATTTTCCCCCCCCCCCACCAAACCCCCCCAAAAAACCCCCCCCCCCCCCCCCCAAAACCCACCAACCGGACCCCACCCCCCCCCCCCCCCCCAAAACCCCCCCCCCTTTCCCCCCCAAACGCCCCCCCTTTTCCCCAAAACCCCCCCCCCCCCCCATAATCCCCGTCCCCCCCCCCCCCCCATACCCCGGTCCCCGGCCACCCCCGTCCCCAAAAAAACCCCCCCAAACCCCCTCCCAAATTCCCCCCCCCCCCCCCCCCCCCAAAAAAAACCCCTTTCCCCGGGCCCAAAAAAAAGGGGAAATTTAAAGAAATTTTTTAAAAAAAAAATTTTTAACCAAAAAAAAATTTTTTTTTTTTTTAAAAAAATTTAAAAAAAAAAAGTAACCCCCCCAAAAAAAAAAAAAAAAAAAAACAAAAAAAAAAAACAACAAAAAAAAAAAAAAAAAAAACCCCCAAAACCCACCCCAAAAAAAAAAAAAAAAAAAAAAAAAAAAAAAAAAAAAAAAAAAAAAAAAAAAAAAAAAAAAAAAAAAAAAACCCCCCCCCCCCCCAACCCAAAACCCCCCCCCCCCCCCCCAAAAAAAAAACCCCCCCCCCCAACCAAAAAAAAAAAAAAAAAAAAAAAAAACCAAAAAAAAAAAACCCCAAAAAAAAAATTAAAAAAAAAATTAAAAAAAAAACCCCCCCAAAAAAAAAAAAAAAACCCCCCCCAAATTCCCCCCCCCCCCCCCCCCACCCCCAAAATTTTTTAAAACCCCCCCACCCCCCCCCCCCCCCCCCCCCCCCCCCCCCTTTTTAAGGAACCCACCTTTTCCTGGGGGGCCCCCCAAACCCCCCCCCCACTTTTTTTCCCTACACTGACACCCCCAAACCCCCCGTGGTTGCTTCTTTTTTACAAAAAAAGTAAAAAAACGGGAAATTTTTTAAAAGGGGGAAAAAAAAAAAAGGGGGGGGGTTGGGGATAAAAAAAAAAAAAGGGGTTTTTTTTTAAAAAGGGGTTTTTTTTCCCCTTTTTTTTTTTTTCCCTTTTTTTTTAAAGCATTTAAGTATAGGATATACTAAATTGCTATTATCTGTTTGTATTTATGGGGATTTAATATATATCTTTTGATGGGATATCCCTTTCCCCCCCTTTCCCTATGGCTTTTATTGATTGGTTTTACATTTTTTTATTTTTGTGTTTTATTTCCTATGTTTTGTAAGCTGTGAACAAGGACCGGTTAGGGTCGGGGAAAGCGTTTGGAGCTTATTTACGCATTTTTTTTTTTGTCCCCCTTCCAAACGTTTGAGTAAAAATCAGAGGTTGCTTCATCCGTGGATTTCCTTGGGTTGATTTTGGGTTATGCTTGAATGTGCTTGGAGCAAGGTGGGGCTCTCCGTGCGGGAGATCAAATTTCCCTTTCCCGTGGGAAACCCCTATGTGGGAAAAATTGCCCTTAAGAAGAAGTGGTGAGTTATATACATCAATGGCCCCTTTTTGGTAAAACATTTCTTGGGAACGGGTTGGACCCCCCCCTTTTGCTTCAGAACTGCCTCAATTTTTTCGTGGCATTTGATTCCAAAGGTGTTGCAAAAGATGCCCCAAAAAAGGTACCAAGGGGCCCCAAAAAGGGGCCAAAAAAAAATTTTTCCCACACCCCTGTACCCCCCAACCACCCCCAGCCCGAACCGTTGGGTACAAGGGAGGGTGGATCCTGCTTTTATGTTGTTGCGGCCCAAAAAACTGACCCCCACCATTTCCCCAAAGTCGCAAACAGAAAGGGATCCCTCAGACCCGGGAACGTTTTTTCCCAAAACTTCTACTGTCCAATTTGGGTGGCTTGGGCAAATTGGGCCCCGTTTCCCCGTTTTTAGCTGAAAAAGGAGTGGCCCCCGGGGGTGGTCTTCTGGTTTTGTAACCATCTGCCCAAAGTTCGCCGTACTGTGCCCTTTTAGAAAATGCTCTTCGCCTACCTTGGTTGTAACGGGTGGCTATTTGGTTCTGTTGCCTTTCTATCAGTCAAAAAAATTTTTGCCCCTTTCCCTTTTACTTGGCTTTAACAAGGCATTTTCCCCCCACAGCACTTTCCGCTAATGGGGTGTTTTTTTTTTTTCGGACCCTTCCTTTCTTTAAAAAAAAAAAAAAAAAAAAAAAAACCCAGAGATGGTTTTGGTGAAAAACCCCCGGGGGGAAACAGCGTTTCTGAAATACCCCGGGCCCGCCCCTTTTGGCCCCCAACAAAAATGCCAATTTTAAAGGCACTCAAAACCCCCTTTCTTCCCCATACTGATGCTGGTTTGAACTGCAGGATTTGTCTTTACAATGTCTAATGCCTAAATCAACGAGTTTTCCGCCATGTGATTGGCCCGGGTTAGAAATTTTTTTTTAAATGTTAAAAGAAACAGTTGGACAGGTGTACCTAATAAAGGGCCGGTGAGTGTTTCACCAGCCAGGCCCCCTATCTGGATTTTGGGAAAAAACAAAGTCAATGAATTTTTTCCCCTAGTGGAGTTTGACAAAGGCTTTAAATTTTACAGGTTTGGTGTTACCTGCAATACAAACAAACCCTGAAAACTTGCGCCAAAAAAAGGGCCCCGGTTTTTTTTGGACAAGAAAATGATGCTGCAGTCTTGGAGTTTTTTGCGAATTTTTTTTAAAGACTTTGAGAAAATGAGAATTCAAGAAGGTTTTAAAAGGGGGGTGCATCACAATTCCAAAAAAACAAAAGATCCCCCCGGGTTTGAAGGGTAAAAAAAGTGCCCCGTTTGTTTATAAGGGGGACTTGGAATAATGTTTTATCAGACTGTTCCCTTAAATTAATTGGAAATTTATTGTGGGCTATGAAAAGGGGGGAAGCTTTTTTGAAATAGAAAAACAATTTACAGAAAACCCACAAACAAAAGGTGGATACGTTTAATTTTGGGGTTAAAAGTACAAAAACTTACAGGAAAAAAAAAAATAAAAATATAGAGGAAATTAGTAAATTTCATTATGACAAACAAAATGAAAAAAATCCAGAGGGACTTAGAGGATATCAGAGGATCAAAATATAACTGGCATCGGGAAAGAGTGAGAACCCCCAAGATCCATTTTAAAAAAGAGAAATCGGTTTCGTTGATATATAATATTAGGGGGAATTTCTCGAATTGATTTATCTATGCAAAAGGGCGGACTCTAGAGGTTCGATTTGAACTTTTTTCCCAAAAGTTTAAGTTTAACCAGAAGTCCAAAGATTATAAAAAATAGCCATCAAAAAACGACGTGAAGGAGAGGAGGAAGAAAGCATAAATTAAAACAAAAAAGAGAAAAAACCTTCGCACCAAGAAAATTTTTGAAAGAGATAGAGGGTTTTAAAGTTGTTTCTTCACCCCATATTTTAAATAGTGAAAAATTTAGGTTTTAAAAAAAGGGTATGAATTATGTCCCAGCCAGGGTTTTACCTTTTCAACATATTTTTAGACATGAAAAAGTTTTCAAGACTTTTAAGTGAAAAATTTTTTTTAAAAAAAAAAAATGTGATGTCTTCAAAATAAATCATAGTTACAACTAAAAAATAGTTATGGGGAAAGAATATGAAGGGGGAAAATTTTTCAGAACAAAAATCCTTGAAATTTGTCACGTCAAGGGGGGGACAGTGGCCCCCAAATGGAACCCAGCCCCCTGTCCCTGCCTACTTGAGGGGCTGCCCTAGGCGGCAGACCGCAAAGGGCGCAGCCTGCGTGCTAAAGTGCTGGGGCGTCGGAGGAAGGGTAGACGTCGGTCAGCAAAAGATCAGTAAGTAAAGCCAAAAAAAAAGGAAGACAAAAGAATAAAAGGGGGGGAAACCCCCAAAGATCAGAACACGGTCGGGAGCGGGGTACCAAATCAGGAAGCAAGGGCCGAAGTAGGAAAACACCAAGGTCAGGAAAATGGAAAAAAACTTACAAAAAACAGGAAACAACAAGCCAGGAAATATCACGGCAAAGCTGAAGATTTTCTGAGGTTTATATGGGTTCCCGACCCCGCCCCCGTAGTGATTGGAGAGCCTCCCGGGCCCCCCTATTGGAGGCGTGTGGGTTATGAAGAGTAGCTGGAGCCCGTCAATCAAAGGATCTCCAGCGCCCGTCTCTTGGGT
>JAODAL010033501.1:0-45489 GCA_025379985.1 Phyllomedusa bahiana
TTTTTTACTACTCTACTATATCATATTTCTAAAATCAATATGTTAGTCTATGTAAATGATTTGGCATATATATATTTAAAATAGACTTCTGTACCAACTCTTTTGTACTACTTTAATATATTGATACACAGGGCGACATGTATGAATGGGATTTGCACCTGTTTCCTGGAATATACTTCGCCTCACCGACCCGAATCCCCTGTCGGATGCAGGGATGCGATGTTAGGCGCAGCATTCGCCACTTTTGGATTCGCCTCACATGAAGGCGCAATTCCTGAAGCGAGAACGTAACATGAGAGGAAACATATAGAAGATCGAAAAAGAAATCTTGGCTCTCAGCGCCGTGCGGCATGGAGTATGATTCCAAAAAAATCGCTTTTATTAGGTGTAAAACATTATCAGAAAAAGAGCTCAAACCTTCAAAAAAAACACCATAAAAAAACACATTCCAAAAATCTAGAACGGCGCAACATCAGGAATCAGGATCTTGGAAATTACCGGAAAATACAGTAATTCAAATTCTGTAAGCTATTCTCTGGGTCGGCAGAAACCAGCCAATCAGAATAGGAGCGACAGTGACCCATTAAAACTTATGGAGAAGTATTGACCAATCAAATTCAAAGGCGGGACAGTTCAAAATACAGTAAAAGGCAGAAAAAGAGCTGTTGGTTGAGCTAGTTAAGGGGCTTGGCAATCATGGCCAATCAGAATAGGAGCGACAGGGAACCCATTATAACCTATGGAGAAATATTGACCAATCAAATCCAAGGGCGGGACAGTTCAAAATACAGTAAAAATGCAGAAAAGAGCTAATTGGTTGAGCTAGCGGGGTTTGGGTATCCCGGGCCAATCAGAGCGGGGAGCTACTTTGTCCATTGTAGTCTATGGCAAAATCTGGGAAATGAAATCTCGGCTCTCAGCGCCGTGCGGCATGGAGTATGATTAAAAAAATGTTTTTTTTTTAAGTTTAAAATATTATCTGAAAAAAGGGGGCTGAAACCTTCTATAAACATACATCAATCAATCTCTAAATAACTAGTGTTGAGCGTTTTTTATGGGACAAAGTTGGAAATCGGCAAGGTTTTTATGGTGATCGAAATTTCCAGATCATTCGATAATTAAGGTTTAAATCTGTGAAATCATCTATTTCGGCGCTTCCTGTAATTTTGGGGGCCCAGCAATCAGATTACAGAATAGAGCAGGGTGAGATGTATGTGGGGCGTCATGATGGGATGTGTAGGGTTTTGCAATTGGCTGGAAAATCACATGAACCTCGTTTTACATAGAACAGCGTTTCCTGTTTCAGCCTCATTTGTCTCTCAGCGTCTCATAGGATAGGACCTGCGCTCTGCCTGGGCCCAAAAACAGCTCAGCGAAATTAGTCTATTTCTGCACAGAAAAACCCTCTACTATTAGCTGTGACCCTTTTCCCATTTAGTTAGATTAGAGATTTGAAGATTTTATGTAGTTAGCTAGAGAAATTTTTAAAGCAGCTTTCTACCGCTGAAAATTCACGGCGGTGGAGGGGGGGGGGGGGGGGGGGGGGGCGCGGGCCAACACGGGACAAGCTCTATCTATAAAGAAAACTGGATAAGTTTCACCAAGACTTAGTGTAGACATTGTAGTGGAATATCTTTATCTGCTATTGAAATTTTTCCCTGGATATTGGCAGCCTGAACTTTATATTGGATACACATCTTTTTCTAGTAACTGCAGGTCTCTTGTTAGCTGCAAAACTCCACTTTTATTATCAGTATACATTTCAGATAGGTGTTCATTTTCATTTTACCCATTACACCTGTGACTGTTTGATATATCCACCTTGCAGTTTAATTTTTTAAATCCAGCCTTCTTGTAGTCAGCACAGGTTGTTTGTTGGCCAAAAATACCGTGTATCATACGAAAACATCACAGTTACGTGTTTTTTTACTTTTGCGCACCAGCATTGTTCATTGACGCAGCATTTCCCCGTAACTCTTAAAACAAGCAATTCTATATTCACCACAGGTGAATTGAGGGGGGTGCAAAAAATACCGTTTATTATATCAAAACAAAACAGGGTTTCGTTTTTTTTTGACTTTTGCACATACAGCATTGTTCATTGAGCAGCATTACGTAAATCTTAAAAACAGCAATTGCCATATTTACCACAGGGTGAATTGAAAGGTGCAAAAAATAACCGTTTATTATACCAAAACATAACAGTTTACGTGTTTTTTGTCTTTTGCGCACTCAGCATTGTTCATTGGGGCCAGCATTACGTAAATCTTAAAACAGCAATTCTATATTCACCACAGGTGAATTGAAAGGTGCAAAAAATACCGTTTATTTATCAAAACATAAAAAGTTACGTTTTTTTTGACTTTTGCACACCCCGCATTGTTCATTGACGCAGCATCTACGTAAATCTTCAAACAGCAATTCTATATTCACCACAGGTGAATTGAAGGTGCAAAAAATATCGTTTATTAATACCAAAACATAAACGTTACGTGTTTTTTGGACTTTTGCCCAGTCCAGATTTTTTGATAGACACCTTGCAGTTAAATTTGAATCCAGCAATTTTGTTTTGATTAGAGGATTTGAGAATAGCTGTGATTTGCCGTTTTTAATAGAGACTTTCCCAAAACTTTTTTCCCCTTTCCTTCCTTCCAAGTTTTTAAAATTTCTAAACATGGAGCGAAATGCAGGGGGGTAAGCGGGGAAAAGGGGGGGGTTTTCCCACATGGAGGTAGGGTACGGGGAGAAGGTGCTCCTTCCAGTGTTGGGCGGACCAACAGCTGCCAGGGATCGTCGTTGCAGGACACGGGGCCTGTCATCGCTGGGTCGGGGCCCCTTTTTTTTGTAATTAAGGAAAATATCGCGCCAATCTGCCCTTCAGTGGTTAATGCAACCTGCATTTTGCAGTCTTCCTCCTCTTTCCTCGCAGTCACGGCCAAAAATGCGTCATCAGTTTCACACCCACCCGCCCAACTTTAACCACCCCAAAAATGTCAACTTTTAAACCCACCACTGGGAAAACCCATTGTTTTGGGGGACCTCTTTTGATGCCCAAAAGGGGTTTGGGGGTCAGAAGGCTGTTAAAAGATCAAGAGGATGTTTTAGTCTGTTTCTGACCCCCAGTTGATGATCCCTCAGGGGGTAAAGGGGGAACCCGGTCTATTTGAAAAAAATCCCGGGGGGGTTGGCAACCCCTTTTGCAGTCCCCTTTGTTGTACCCCGCGGGCTTCGGGAAATGCGAAAGTCAGGACGACCAAGTACCTGTTTTTGATGATGATGAGGGAACCATTGCGGATTTTCCCGGGGTTCTTTTCCGCGGAATTTGCTTGGGGAGCGCTTTTTTCAGTGGACGGGGGAAGAGGGAGGGGGTTTTGGGGTGGGATGTCTTAGGGGGTCCCGCCACAAAAAGGGAAGGGGGGGGTCGAAAAGTTTGTAAATTATGATTCCCCCGCCACGGTTTCAGCGAAAAAACCCCGTTATCGCCGCCCAAAAGGTCCGGACCTCTAAAACCGGGGCCCCTTTTTTGAGCAAGCCTCTGATTCACCCAGCGTGTCATATGCCCCCTTTCCCGTAAACACATAATTAGGGGGCAAAAAACCTTAAGTGGTTAACCACCACCAACATGTTTGGGCCAGGCAGCGAATGCTGATTTTGAAAATGGGGGGGAAACCCTTTGGGCCAAAAAAAAGGCCCAAAACCGACGGGGGCCCCCTAAAAACCATGCACCCCCTCTGTCTGCCTCCTCCTCCTCCGCCCCCCCAAAAGGTTTCCCTAGTTTGCCCATTTTCTCTCAAAAGTCATGATCAAGGATAAAGCCCCCGGGGTTCACCCTCCACCGTCGCTCCGATTTAACCCCCACCACCCCAGACCCCCATCCCCCCCTTTCCTTCCCCCCAGTTTGACGCCCCTGCACGTTTTTACAGCGGCCGTCGGAGCCAGCCTTCTTCTTCCAAGGTTTGGGAGCGGGGAAAAAAATTATTTCCCCAAAAACCACCCCAAACCCAAAAGGGCCTGAATGTGGGGAAATTGCCATTTTTTGGGGCCCTTTGGAAATGTTGCCTTTCCGTTTTGGTGGCCCACAGAGGGGTTTCCCGCCACCGTCAGGGCCCTCCCCCTCCCCCCCAAAAACCAGAGGGCCGGGAGCAGGCATTTCTTTCCCAAAAAAAGGGGGTTCCCCTGGGGGGCCCACCCACTTTGTCATCTAAAATTTCAAGCGGTTGTCTGCATTTTGTTTTCCGGGGAAAAGCCCTTTCTAAACCCCCGACACATGGGACTATTAAGCAGGGCCCAAGGCCGCTATATCTCTGTGCGTCCGGGGTGAGCTGGGGGGGATGTCTGGGGGGGGGGTAAACGGTGGCTCTCAGGTCGGCCCCACGCTTTTTAAAAACCGGGGGGGGTGCAGGGCTTTTTCCCCCCAAGGCCCTTTGGGTTTGCACACCCCCCGGAGACCCCAAAGGCCCGTTTTTTAAAATTTAAATTTGACTTGGAGCCCGTAACACACAGGTCAGGAGCTGTGGACGGCTCTAAGCAAGGGAGGACCCCGGAGCGCTGGCTGGGTGACCAAAAACTTGTTCCCGGCCAAAGGGGGGTGTGCGTTAAAAAGGTTTAAATCTGCTGGCCCCTTAAAACGGTAGGCTGGAGCCCTTGGTTGGCACCCTGTTTGAAAACCCTTTTCGTTCAAGGGAAATTTTAAAAAGGCTACCCCGGGGCTGGGCTGCCTGCTGAAGAAGGCTCGAGGGGCCTTTTGGGTTTGCACTTTCCCCCGTTCCACCCCGCTTCGTCCGGCCCGGCTGGCGTTGCGCGTTTAGCTCGGCCCCCCCGCAACCGTCTAAAATTTTTGAGTGGCAACCGGGGTGGAATTCCACCCCCCCAACATGCTCCAGCGTTGTTTGGGAGCA
The DNA here is from genome assembly GCA_025379985.1 of Phyllomedusa bahiana. Taxonomy (NCBI): domain Eukaryota; kingdom Metazoa; phylum Chordata; class Amphibia; order Anura; family Hylidae; genus Phyllomedusa; species Phyllomedusa bahiana. Next base: position 4,899 of record JAODAL010033501.1, read on the forward strand.
GGCAATGCCCCTTACCAAGGGACGAAGTACAATGGCCTGAAAAAGCAGCGGGGGCTGACCTCGGGGGGGGTTGAACCACCGAGATTGGAAAAGGGGGTTTTAAAGAGTCTGCACCAAACCCGTTTTGAAGAAGGGCCCCCAAAAAGGGGCATTCGGACAAAAGCCCTTGTCAGCATGGCAAATTTTGGGATCTTTGTTCTGGAACGATCGTTGGCACTTTTGAAAAAAAAAGGGGCCCGCCCGGGACGGAGGGGGGAAACCGGGGCACAGATGTGGACCGGACCTTTCTCTCCCTTTAAATTTCCAAAAAGGCCCCCCCGTTTCACAATTTTTATCGGTCTTATTTTGGGAGTGGTTCGGGGGCCAAAAGGGTAGGGGCAAAAGGGGGCGCATAGCTCTCAGGGTTTCTTTTCTGAGGCAAGTCAGGGTGTGTTTAAGCTGTGCCGGAAAAGGGAAAGGGGGGAGGGGAGGAGGAGGGAGGTATTTCCCAGACACCCATGTTTCCCACGTCCCCGCCTTGGAAAAGGGTTTGGGGGCGAATTTGAGGCGGGGAGGGAAAAATGAGGAAGATCAGTTTGCTAGTGCCCCTGACCCGGGCTTGGGAAATCAAGGCTCCATCTCTTACATGAGTGCTTGGAAAGCTCCATTTCCCCCAACATGATCCCCGCAAATTTAAGGGGCCTTTAAAAAAGAAAAAAACCGTTACTGGGGGGCCACCCCCCTGGGGTCCCTGGGGGATCAAAACAAAAATCACACTTTCCTTCCCCCACCCAAAAAGGGGAGTTTAAAAAGCAAAAAAAATGGGAGACCTTGCTGATTGATCAAAAAGGGACATCTGTTGGTCTATTTTACTTTCCCCAAAAAGTCACGGGGAACAACATCAGCGAGTGGGCGCGGAGAAGGGGCCAAGTAGGGCCCTTGCGGCGGGAGGGAGGGGAAGGTGGCAGAAACCTAAAGGGTGACCTTGGCAATCGTTGTTTCCACCCCCACCAACGCATGCAAAGCAGGGCCCCATCCAACACACAGAGATCAGCTTAAGATCTTTGGGGCAGACTATCTGCGTTCCCCAACACCGATGTTGTTTTCATGTGTTCGGACCCCCAATAGACTTTTGGGGGAACCAAAATTTGGGAAAGAATGGCCCGAGCTGGCTGGGACGCCCCTTTTGGGTTGTTGTCCTGACCCCGCAGCCCGGTATATTGGCGGACCCTTTAAACAAAGGGAGGAGTCCTTAAAAGGACAAAAAGCATCCGGCTTTCCCCCAGATTTAAAGTGGATCGTTTGACTTTCATCAAGATGAAATAGGCCCCCGGATCTCTGATGATGTTGTTTTACCCCAATTTCCGGGGGCACCCAATTTGTTGCCGGTTTCTTCAATTTTTCCTTTTTCCAAACAGAAAAAGGGCCTCTTGAAAAACCTTTTTTTTAAAATGATATTTTTACTGCAATTTTTTTTCTCTTTTCCCAAAAGTTCATTTCGGTGGTTTTTTTTTTTGAGAAGGGCTGTAAAAGACAGCAAAGGGTTTTATGCCAAAACCGTATTTTTTTAAATTTTCTTAAGAAGTTTTCCCCCATTGGGCCCAATGGTTTTGAGGTTATGTTGCTGTGAGAAAAAGCATAATTTTTGGTCCTTTTTTGGAAAAAGAAATTTTGGCTTTAAATGGCATTTTTCCCTCAAAAATTTTTTTAAAAGTGGCTAGAAGTCATATTTTAAATTTTTTGGGGGCTTGTAGCGTGGGATACAGCAAAAAATCCCTGGTCCTTTTTGGGAAAAGAAAATGTGGGTTTATTGGGAAAATTTTTCCCCTCACAATTTTTAAAAAGTGGTGAGAAAAGCATTTTTTTATAATTTTTTTGGGGCATTGGTGCTTTGAAATTTCCGCAATTTCTAAGGTTTTTTTATTATAAAAAAAAAAGTTTTTTTCTAAAAAGAATTTTTTGGTTACCAAATTTAAACCAAAATGGTCAAGGGTCATGCTTTGAAATTTTTTGGGGGCTTTTGCTTTTTAAATGCAGCAATTTTTACAGGTCCTATTCGAAAAAAAGTTTTTTCTAATAGACATTTTTTTTTCCAATTGTCCAAAAATGGCTCATGGGGTCAAGTTTTGAATTTTTGGGGGGGGATTTTGCTGTGCATGCAGGGGATTTTTACAGGTCCCATTTAAAAAATGTTTTTTTTTAAAAGACCCTTTTGTCTTCACAAATTTTCCAAAATGGCCCCAAGGGTCATGCTTTTTAATTTTTGGGGGGCCCTTTTTTCCTGTGACATGCAGCCTATTACTAGGGTCCTATTCTAAAAAAATTTTTTTTGTTTTCTTAAAACCAAGGGCCCAATTTTTTTTTTACATTTTTTTAAACAATTTTTTTTTTCCCAAAATTTTGGCCTTTTTTTATGGGTTTTTTTTTTTGCTTTTTTTAATTTTTGGGGGCATTTTGCTGTGCATGCAGTTATACTACAGGTTTCCCATTCTTAAAAATGTGTTTCCCCAACAGAATTTGTTCTTCACAATTGTCAAAAGGGGGGCTCAAGGGTGATGGTTTTCTGTCAAAACAGGAATAGGTAGCCATGTTAATTGGGAAAATATTGCAAAAACTTGTTTTTGAAAAATCTTTAAACATAGCATCAAACCCTGTATTGAAAACCATTTAATACAATTGAGAAAAGAGAAATACAAAGGACAATGGTGGGATTCCTTCCTATTTTTAAAAGGTGTGTTCTAGAATTAAATTTATTAAAAACAAACTTGGTACAAGAATAGCTGGTAAAAAATTCCTTGAATTGTACAAGGGAGGTAAGGAAAACTTGACCAGATGTAGGTTAATTCAGAGGACATGACAGTATGGAGCACGGGACAGAGAACAAAGTACAGAGACCATTTTACTCACAGCACGATGAGTAAAATGAGAAAAGAATGCAAGATAATGGGGCATTGGGGGTAAACAGGAGCGTTAACCACCAGTATTTCCAAGTGCAAGCCTCAATTGATCCACACTCATACGGAGGGGATGGCTACCCACGGGATTACTGTGTTACTTGGGAAGGATGGAGTTCTCACGACTTCCGCTTTCGCACTCTGCTTCCAGCACGACTGTTTTCGTTTGCTGCCGTCATCAGGGCATTTTTAGCCTGCGTGTTAATAGTGACGGTCCCCCGCCTGGGCTCTCATCCGCAAACAGCTGTAATCCGCCCTGGGTCATGATGTTGGCCAGAGACAGGTATATTGCAATGTCCAGTGAAACTAAAAAATGGTGGTTGAAAGACTCCTTTTTTCCGCACTTTTTTTAAATGTGGTGGAGGTTTGGGGCTCATGCTGTGGCACCCAGGACAGGGATATTCAATTGTCAGTTCAAGTAAGTGTGTTGGTTCAATCTCATACTGCCTTCTGGCACTTTTTAATTTGTGGGGTGATGCCAGGTTTAAGGGTCAGGCGCTGTGGTACAAAGCAGGGATAGTGAATGGTCTGTGACTTTTTTTCTGTGGACATTTTATTACGGAAGTGTGTTGCTAAAATGTAGCACGTATCCATTTGGACTGTTGTGGAAGTTCAATTTCAGCTTATCCGGCCTTGTTTGGGGTTATAATGAAGGTGTTGTTGCCTCTCCCATAGAATTTGAATGGTCATCCTCTTAAATATCGTTGGCTCAATTATCGAAAAACCTTATCGGTAGCGGGCCTCCCGGACTATCGACTATCGATCGATCTCGATAGCCAACGCTTTCGCTCAAACCACTGTAATAACGACAGTTTGTCGCCGAGACCAGCGCTTCAACGGTAATCTGCGATACTTGGAACATTGTGGGAATTACTGTAATTCAAGTATTCTGTAAGCTCTTCTCAATTAGTCGGCAGAAACGCCAACAATCAGAATAGGAGCGACAGTGACCCGTTATAAAGGCTATGGAGGAATTATGGACCAATCAAATTCAAAGGCGGGACAGTTCAAGAAATACAGTAAAAAGGCAGAAAGAGAGACTGTGGATTAGTTGAGCCAGTCGATGATATGAATCCACCAATCATATGTAGTGCGTCCTATTTGAGTGGAGGAAAGAAAGGGGCTCGATAGATGGGCGTGCCTAAAGTTATTACTGTCTATGGGAAATTTCTAGTACTGGGATGGTTGGAAGAGGCGCCTCGTCATAGCTTCAGCCACTACAGCGGATGAGCTACGGGTGTCTTATTAGAGTTCTAAGGGGAATAGAAATGCAGAGCGAGCTCTGTTTGTGATTGGCTATGTTAAAAGAGCTGAGGCGCGGTTTTGGAACAATGTGAGAGGAGCGAGCTGACTTAGGGAAGAAATCAAATGATAAATACTTCGTTGTTGTTCCGATCGTGTATATAAAATGATACAATATATGGGGGTAACAGAAAAAAAATATATAAATTCAATAAATTCATTTTTATTTCTTTATTCTCGTTAGCCAATGATCAATTGTATGGGTGTAACGAAAATAAAGAAATAAAAAATGAATTTTATTGAATGAATATTTTCTGTTTCGTTACCCCCCATATTTATTGTTATTTGTATATACAGATCGGAACAAACTTCGGGAGTATTCATCATTTGTTTTCTGCAATGTACTGTTTGTGTATAATCAGATTGCATTAGAAAACCAAGAGCGTCGCTCGCTCTCCCATTGGTCTCAAATTACGCGCCTATTTTAATTTAGCCAATCCACACAACAGAGGGAAAACTCGCTCTGCATTTCTTTTACCCATTAGAAGTCTCTGAGATAAGTAGCTCACACCGTCCAGATTGGCTAGCTGGACGAGCCCTCTTCCCCGCAACAATCACGCCAGTACTAGAATATTTCCCATAGCAGTAATAAACTTTTAGGGAGCCTCGCGATTCTATAGCGCCCTTCTTTCTCCACTTAAAATAGGACGCGACTACATAGTTGATTGGTGGATTCATATCTGCCGCCTGGGCTCAACCAAATCAGCCTCTTTTCTGGCCTTTTTACTGTATTTTGAAACTGTCTGCGCTTTTGAATTTGATTGGCCCATACTTCCTCCATAGACTCATTAACGGTGTCAACTCAGTGTCGCTCTATTCTGATTGGTGGGTTTATGCCGAGAATGAGAAGAGCTTACAGAATTTGAATTACTGTATTTCCCAAGGCGGCAATGTCTACTGTATCGCATTTTGATGTAGCGACCTGGTGGATTCAGCGACCAAATGCATTTTAGGGATTTGATGATTTAAAAGTCCACTGCAAAATTGATTACTATTTCCCAGGTGTAAACAATTATCACGGCATCAGAAAATACCCAATAAAAACATAACAATTTAATGAGATATACATTAGATAAACCCCCCAAAAAAAGTGAATCCACACAGACTCTAGGGAAGAAAAAATAGGACTCACAGTTTTGAATGTTTGACTGCAGTCCAAGCAGAAATTACAGGCGCCAAATGTAAGATGCAGTGCCTGTAGGGAGAAAACCTATCCTTACCCTAGATAAAACTGCCTAAATTGCGGGGACATCGCCCCAAAAAGGGCGGCTCCGCAGTATAACTTTCCCTAGAAAATATCTACACTAAGAATATATATGCAGATAAATACATGATAAAACATACATATTCCAAATTACAAAAAAGCCAATAAGCCCGACGCGTTTCCCCCTTTCTCATATACAAGGGTTCATCAGGGGACATAAGGCTATTGAAAAAGATGCAGATAAACCTGGGTGACCAGTACGATAACAGATAGAAAGGTACACCCAAAATGATACCTGTTCGGTGCTCAGATAAGAAGAGCAGCAACTAAAAAACATAGGTTGCCCCACTTTATACTCCAAGTCCCACCCAATGTGTCCAGATGACCAATAAACTAACCCCAATACTCTAGATGCAACCTGTAACAAACCCATGTCCACGGCGTCCGGAAAACAGCTACTGCGCATGCGCGCAGTGAAACGCAAACAAGATAAACTTGCTTCCGGGTATGATCGTCTCCTGAGCTGTTACTGCGCATGCGCCCCTCAGTGGAACGCAAGATGCGTTTCAGTGATGATAATAAATAACAAACAACCACTGGTGAGCTGCACACGCGCAAGAATATTACTTATAGACATTAGTAGCCCTTATAATAAGATGTAATAGCAAAATTTGAAATATGGCTAAATAAATATGCTTACAGTTACGATCGTCTCAAGATTGTTACTGCGCCTGCGCCCTTCAAAGGAACGCATGATGCGTATAAATGGTAATGCTAGATGAGCAAACGCTAATAAGCCAGGCACACGCAACGGTATTGTATATAAACAAAAATAGCATTTATAATGAGATGTTATAACACAATTTAAAATATAATGCACAAATATTGCAAAGATATTTAAATAAAAAAATGTGGGGAAGGGTGGGAAAGAGACAGTATAACAAAGAAATTTATAATAGGGGATGATCAGAAATAGGTTCCCAATTGAATATAATTATCAAAATGGGACAATCCCATTCCTAATGATAAATAAAATAAAGGGGTAATGACCACAAAATGTCTGATATAAAGATGAACCCCACTATTCCTGAGTAGATAATCCCATATGATCACAAGAGACAAAAGAAAAGGGGAGAGGACAAGAGACAAAATGAATTAAATGAAACCTCCACAGTAACGGGACTCATTCAAGCCCTGGGGCTTCTGAGAGCCCATACGATAAATCCATTCAGTTTCTTTGCGAAGGATCCTTTGATTCCAATTCCCTCCACGGGGTGATGGCCTAATGACCTCAATCACTTTAAAGCGTAAGGTCTTGAAATCTCCATTATGGAATTCATGTACATGGCGAGCTACCAGGGTGTCCCTGTCATGCCTAACATCCGCAGCATGTTCACCAATACGTCTCCTAAACTGTCTCATGGTCTTTCCAATATAGTTGAGGGGGCATGGACAGGTGCACAGATATACTACACCTTCTGTTTTGCAATTAGCAAAATCCCTTATTGTATAGACTTTATGATCAAAGGCACTGCAAAAGGTTTCCCCTGTTGTATTACTGGGCAAGCTATGCAATTGGTGCCACATCTAAAGGTACCCAAGGGTTTACGATCCAACCAGGTGCCCTCTCGATTGGAGGACCGAACAAAATGACTAGACACCAAACGGTCTTTAAGCGAACGTCCTTTACGATAGGTGATTTGTGGGTTATTGGGGATATAATCACTTAGATCTGCATCCAATTGGAGAATCCGCCAATACTTTTTTTAGAGAGGAGGGGGGGCTCTCTATACGAGCCCCGCCAATCACAGAGACGATAGTCCATGATACGCAACAAATTATTAACCTAACTGATAGAGCTTTAAGTGATTCTGAATTGTCAGTTCTCTCGAGGGGGCTTAATTTTGTACCCACTACTAGATATAATGATTTTGAATGGGTGAAGGACTTAAATTTATTTGCACGCAAGCTCAAGTGGCACAAATTTTTTAAGATCAAGGACTCACAGGAGTGTAACGAATTGGGTCTCTCTTTAGAGGATCTTGAGGGGGTTCGGGTATTGACATCGCTCCTTGAGGAGGGCGATAGGCAAGGGACCTATACGGATCTTAGATTAAAAAGTAATAGGATGCCCCCGCAATTGGATACCCCCGAGATTGACCTATTTGTTAAAGCAGTCACTGATGAACTAATTCTTCTGAGGGGTCAATGCCTCCCTTATAAAAACAATCTTTCAAAGGCGGAAATGCGAGCTTTACAATCCCTGGAGAAGGATAAGTCCCTTGTGATAAAATCATCTGACAAGGGTGGGAACCTGGTATTGATGGATCAAAAAATTTATATGAAGATGTGTAGGGACCTGCTAGGTGATTCAGAATGTTATACTATCATAAAAAAAGATCCCACCAAAAAATTCATGTTAGAGTTGCAGGGACTCTTAGATGAGGGATTAGAAGCAGGCTTGATATCTGCAGCAGAGCACAGATTTATGATGCCTTTGGACCCTCAGACTCCGACCTTTTATGCCCTGCCGAAGGTGCATAAGGGTCTGGAGTGCCTTAAGGGTAGGCCAATAGTGTCTGGTGTGGGGTCTATTACCCAAAATATTGGCATTTATATCGATCGTGTCCTGCAGCAATTTGTCCTTGGTCTGCCATCCTATATCCGTGACACCTCAGATCTCTTGAGACGTTTGGAAGGGACATCTGTAGGCACAGAGGTTTTACTCACCTCTATAGATGTAGAGTCCCTTTACAGTTGTATCCCACATAATTTGGGCATTTCTGCCAGTGAGTACTATCTGAATACTAGGGGTGTTCAGCACCAACCTCATGGTATTTTTGTCATCAAGTTGCTTGATTTTGTTTTACGGCATAACTACTTTCTCTTTGATCACCGCATCTTCCACCAGCTCAGGGGCACCGCTATGGGGAGCCCTTGCGCTCCCACATATGCAAATTTGTTCCTGGGCTGGTGGGAGGCCACGCTAGTGGGTCACCCAGAGGATGATCAATGGCCCCCCCAGGTTCTTTTCTGGGGGAGGTACATTGATGACATCTTCATCCTATGGGAAGGCACCAAGGCCTCCTTTGGAACATTTGTGGAGGATCTTAACAAAAATGAAATTGGCCTGCGCTTTACGTATGAAGTACAGGAACATAGTCTACCGTTTCTGGATGTGTTAATAACTAAGAGTGCCAATGGGTATATCCATACTAATTTGTACAGGAAACCAACAGCCACCAATGGTTTCTTACGATGGGAAAGCCATCACCCCATTTGCCAAAAGCGTGGTATCCCTAAAAGTCAATTTCTCCGATTAAGGCGGAATTGCTCGAGGTCTAATGACTTTCATTATCAGTCAAAGATGCTTTGTGATCGTTTCTATAACAGGGGTTACCCACAGGGTGTAGTTGAATCTGCATATAAGTATGCGGTGAAACAGGATCGCACTGTCCTTTTAAACCCACGACCTAAGACTGACAAGGCTGAACCAGCTAGGATTATTGCCTCATACGATGAGAGGAATAGGGAAGTCACCGGAATACTGAGAAAGTATTGGCGGATCCTCCAATTGGATGCAGATCTAAGTGATTATATCCCCAATAGCCCACTAATCACCTATCGGAGAGGACGTTCGCTTAAAAGACCGTTTAGTTAGTGTCTAGTCATTTTGTTCGGTCCTCTAATCGAGAGGGCACTTGGTTGGATCGTAAACCCTTGGGTACCTTTAGATGTGGCACCAATTGCGTAGCTTGCCCAGTAATACAGGGGAAAACCTTTTGCAGTGCCTTTGATCATAAAGGCTATACAATAAGGATTTTGCTAATTGCAAAACAGAAGGTGTAGTATATCTGTGCACCTGTCCATGCCCCCTCAACGATATTGGAAAGACCAAGAGACAGTTTAGGAGATGTATTGGTGAACATGCTGCGGATGTTAGGCATGACAGGGACACCCCGGTAGTTCGCCATGTACATGAATTCCATAATGGAGATTTCAAGACCTTACGCTTTAATGTGATTGAGGTCATTAGGCCATCACCCCGTGGAGGGAATTGGAATCAAAGGATCCTTCGTAAAGAAACTGAATGGATTTATCGTATGGGCTCTCAGAAGCCCCAGGGCTTGAATGAGTCCCTTTACTTTGGATGTTTTATTTAATTCATTTTGTCTCTTGTCCTCTCCCCCTTTTCTTTTGTCTCTTGTGATCATATGGGATTATCTACTCAGGAATAGTGGGGTTTATCTTTATATCAGACATTTTGTGGTCATTACCCCTTTATTTTATTTATCATTAGGAATGGGATTGTCCCATTTTGATAATTATATTCAATTGGGAACCTATTTCTGATCATCCCCTATTATAAATTTCGGTGTTATACTGTCTCTTTCCCACCTTCCCCACATTTTTTTTTTAAATATCTTTGCAATATTTGTGCATTATATTTTAAATTGTGTTATAACATCTCATTATAAATGCATTTCTGTTTATATACAATACCGTTGCGTGTGCACTGAATTATTAGCGTGTTGCTCATCTAGCATTACCATTTATACGCATCATGCGTTCCTTTGAAGGGCGCAGGCGCAGTAACAATCTTGAGACGATCGTAACTGTAAGCATATTTATTTAGCCATATTCCAAATTTTGCTATTACATCTTATTATAAGGGCTACTAATGTCTATAAGTAATATTCTTGCGCGTGTGCGGCTCACCAGTGGTTGTTTGGTATTTATTATCATCACTGAAACGCATCTTGCATTCCACTGAGGGGCGCATGCGCAGTAACAGCTCAGGAGACGATCATACCCGGAAGCAAGTTTATCTTGTTTGCGTTTCACTGCGCGCATGCGCAGTAGCTGTTTTCCGGACGCCGTGGACATGGGTTTGTTACAGGTTGTATCTAGAGTATTGGGGTTAGTTTATTGGTCACCTGGATACATTGGGTGGGACTTGGAGGTATAAAGTGGGGGCAACCTATGTTTTTAGTTGCTGCCTTCTTATCTGAGCACCGAACAGGTATCATTTTGGGTGTACCTTTCTATCTGTTATCATACTGGTCACCCAGGTTTATCTGCATCTTTTTCAATAGCCTTATGTCCCCTGATGAACCCTTGTATATGAGAAAGGGGGAAACGCATCGGGCTTATTGGCTTTTTTGTAATTTGGAATATGTATGTCTTATCATGTATTTATCTGCATATATATTCTTAGTGTAGATATTTTCTAGGGAATAGTTACTGCGGAGCCGCCCTTTTTGGGGCGATGTCCCCGCAATTTAGGCAGTTTTATCTAGGGTAAGGATAGGTTTTCTCCCTACAGGCACTGCATCTTACATTTGGCGCCTGTAATTTCTGCTTGGACTGCAGTCAAACATTCAAAACTGTGAGTCCTATTTTTTCTTCCCTAGAGTCTGTGTGGATTCACTTTTGGGGGGTTATCTTAATGTATATCTATTAAATGTTATGTTTTATTGGGTTTTTCTATGCAGTGATATTTGATTGATTTATGTTTATAGAAGGTTTAAGCTCTTTTTCAGATAATATTTTACATCTAATAAAAATTATTTTTTTAATCATTCTCCATGCCGCACGACGCTGAGAGCCGAGATTTCATTGCCCCGATCTGGCTATAGACTACAATGGGACAAAGTAGCTTGCGCTCTGATTGGCCGAGATAGTCAAGCCCCCGCTAGTTCAACCAATCAGCTCTTTTCTGCATTTTTACTGTATTTTGAACTGTCCCGCATTTGCCTGTGATTGGTCCATACTTCTCCATAGCTTATAATGGGACACTGTCACTCTTATTCTGATTGGTTGGTTTATGCCGACCAATGAGAAACGCTTACAGAATTTGAATTACTGTATTTCCTGGCAATTTCGAATATCCCAATTCCCGATGTTGCGCCGGTCTCGACAACAAACGTGTTGTTAGGGATTTTATTTATGCATGTTTATAGAAGGTTTCAGCTCTTTTACAGAGAATGTTTTACACTTAATAAAAACGATTTATTTACTAATACTCCATGCCTCACGGCGCTGAGATTTCAGTGCCCCAATCTGTCCATAGGCTACAATGGGAGAAAGTAGCTCGTGCTCTGATTGGCCAGGATAGCCAAGCCCCCGCTAGCTTAACAAATCAGCTGTTTTCTGCCTTTTTACTGTATTTTGAACTGTCCCGCCTTTGAATTTGATTGGTCAATACTTCTCCATAGGTTATAATGGGTCCCTGTCGCTCCTATTCTGATTGTCCGGGATAGCCAAGCCCCCGCTAGCTCAACCAATCAGCTCTTTTCTGCCTTTTTACTGTATTTTGAACTGTCCCGCCTTTGAATTTGATTGGTCAATACTTCTCCATAGGTTATAATGGGTCCCTGTCACTCCTATTCTGATTGGCCAGGATTGGCAAGCCCCCGCTAACTCAACCAATCAGCTATTTTCTGCCTTTTTCCTGTATTTTGAACTGTCCCGCCTTTGATTTTGATTAGTCAATACTTCTCCATAGGTTTTAATGGGACACTGTCGCTCCTATTCTGATTGGCTGGTTTATGCCGACCAATGAGAAGAGCTTACAGAATTTGAATTACTGTATTTCCCGGCAATTTCCAATATCCAAATTCCTGATGTTGCGCCGTTCTTGATTTTTGGAAAGTGATTTTATTTATGTATTTTTTAGTAGGTTTGAGCTCTTTTTCTGATAATGTTTTACACCTAATAAAGGCGATTTTTTTATTCATACTCCATGCCGCACAGACATCTTTAATGATTTTTCGCTGTTTTCCAGCCTGTCTCGAATCGGAATACATGTTCGGCGCAGTCCCGCACTGCGCCTAAGTCCCGCACTGCGCCCCACACACTGGTGAGGCGCGGTGAACTTTTCACCGCATGTATGAGCGCACCTCCTCGAACGGCGAATATTAGGCGCAGTCCTGCACTGCGCCTAAGTCCCGCACTGCGCCTCACACACTGGCTAGGCGTGGCGGACTTTACACCGCATGTATGCTCGCACCTCCTCGGGCAGCGAATCTTAGGCGCAGTCCCGCACTGCGCCTAAGTCCCGCACTGCGCCTCACACACTGGCGAAGCGGCGGACTTTACACCACATGATTGAGCACACCTCGGCGCCGACATACATGAGGCGCAAATTTCGCCAGAAAACTGGCGAAAACATGCGCTCCGACGCAGCGAGATTCATACATGTCGCCCACAATGTCTATGTTACATTACATGCTGATTGTTATCAATTTGTTTGATAAAACTCAATAAAAAATTTATAAAAAAATTATTTCACCACTTAATTATATTGAACGTTGTAATTGATACTCATTAAAAATGATTTACCTGTTTTGCTCTGCAAAGCAAGGCAAAGAGCCCTTTAATCCCCTTCTTCTAACTTCCTGCATCCATTGATCACATGGATTTGCTTCTGAGTCTATGGACGTTCTGTCATCACTCAATGGGTGTGCTATGAAGCTAGGCTCATCTCAGAAACACTGTAGTGGGTCTGATATGAGCAGAGAAGAACTGGCTGCATACAGTGACTCATCAGTCACTGTGTAAAAAGAGGTGCTGACAGGAATGTAATCATTCAGTACCGAGTTGCAGGCTGCAAGAAAAAGACGTGCTTTGTTTGATTGGCTGAATATGCATTAGGACATCTGAGGTTAACCAACAGCAGTCAGAAAAAAGTCTGCCTATTGCTCTCTATATACTAGTGTTACAAGGGTAAATATATTTATATTTGTACATGTATTACATATATTATGGGATGAGGAAAAAATGTCTTTTTACTATGTTACAAGCGGATTGGTAACTGTACTACACAAAGCCTGTTGCAGGAAACCAGGGAGTGGACTGGAGCAGAGATGCAGGATGCATGAGTTGTACATGTCTGTGAATGATAATCAACAGGGCTAGGAAGATTAGGGGGTGAGTGCAGAGAAGTCCTAGACTATAACCGCAAGGGATTCTGGGACTTGTAGGAAATAGCTACAGGAGAAATACTGACACTCCCACAACCAGGAAGTTTCACTGATCTTATGATAGATGAATAATGAGGCTAAAGAGAAGAAAAGAAATACATAAAGGCAGTGGAATATCTTTAGTTTTCCATATGCTGTTTATAGTGTTCAATATAGTAAAATCATTAAACTCCCGGATAACCCCTCTAATCATACTTTCTCACTCTGGAAGAAGAGTAAAACAAAGTAAATAAAAGAGTGTATCTTCTATTCACTTTATTTTATTTTTCTTCCATAGTGACAATGTATAAGTATAGTCTGTTGACAGAAATGTCAATATTGTTGAATGTCACAGTTTCAGACAAATCAATCATATGTATGCAGAGCTTTCTTTTGCATAATACATACAATAAACACATATCAACGAGAGTCATTGGTGTGCTTTTATTCTACATTATAAGTTATTTAAATCACTGAGCATTATTAGGCTATGTCCACACTGCACAGGATTACGATCGTATCTCCAGCGCTGTTCGTTTTTTAAAAGCGCCGCAGATACGATCGTCAGTGTGGTGCCATAGACGGGAATAGAAAAGACGAGTTGCTGTCTACACAGCTCGTCTTTTCTCTGCCCGTCTTTCGGCAGCGGCGTATTATACAACATGTTGTATAATACGCCGGTGCTTCTCGTCTTCTTGACGTCTTCCCATACAATGCTATTGTATGGAGGACATCGGGAAAACGAGAAGCGACCGCGGCTTTTGCACAAAGCGGGACAAAAGCCGCGGTCCTGCATCAGAGAGAGACCGGCCGCTTTTAGGGCCGTTTTTTATCTGTTGCAGAGTAGACATAGCCTTAAAGTTATTGCTGACTTAGTGGTTTCTGTGATTCATCAGTGAGTAGTGCCAGTAAACTGTATATTTCTCTCTTCTACAATATTGCATTGCTTTTTATACTTGCTGGTTGGGAGCAGCACAAGGCAAAAAAAAAAGAAATCTCTGTAGAATATTTTAGTATAGGAACCAGTAGTACTACAACCACTGTTAGTTATAGCATGTTCCTTCTTTACAATACATAAATAATTATTTTTAAAACTCTTACTTAGCTGTTTTTGTCTTCCTGCAGGTTCATGGAGAATGACACGTTTGATAAATAGATGAAGGTGATTAAAGAGAATAAAAGGTGGAGGGGCTGGTGGTCGACCTTGATACTCTTCTATTAAGTCATGTCTTTGAAATTTCCAGATTTGATCAGTATGTTCCTGTACCTGTTGAAAAGTATAACTAAGAAAAAAAAAAATCACTGTAAACAAAAATGATGGGAAAAGAAGACTATTCTATTTACAGTATCTCATAAAAGTGAGTACACCCCTCACATCTTTGTAAATATTGCATTATAACTTTTCATGGGACAACACTAAAGATATGACACTTTTATACAATGTAAAGTAGTGCACAGCTTGTATAACAGTGTAAATTTGGTGTACCCTCAAAATAACTCAACACAAAGCCATCAATGTCTAAACCACTGGCAACAAAAAGGGAAAAATTAATAAATTGTGCCCAAAGTGTCAATATTCTGTGTGGCCACCATTACTTTCCAGCTCTGCTTTAACTCTCTTGAGTTCACAGGCTGCCACTGGAATCCTCTTCCACTCTTCCATGACGACATAATGGAGGTGGTGGATGTTAGAGACCTTGTGCTCCTCCACCCTCTGTTTGAGAATGCCACACCAATGCTTAACAGGATTTAGGTCTGGAGACATGCTTGGCTAGTCCAGAGGTATGTTTGGGGTCATTCATGTTGGAATACTGCCCTGCAGCCCAGTTTCCTAAGGGAGAGCATCATGCCCTGCTTCAGTATGTCACAGTACATGTTAGCATTCATTGGTCCCTCAATGAATTGTAGCTCCCCACAGCTGGAAGCACTCATTCAGCCCCAAACCATGACACTCCCACCACCATTCTTGACCGAAGGTAAGACACACTTGTCTTTGTACTCCTCATCTGGTTGCTGCCACACACACTTGACACCATCTGAACCAAATAAGTTTATCTTGGTCTCATCAGATCACAGGACATGGTTCCAGTAATCTCTGTCCTTAGTCTGCTTGTCTTCAGCAAACTGTCTGCAGACTTTACTGTGTATCTTTAAAAAAGGCTTCCTTCTGGGATCACAGCCATGCAGACCAATTTCATACAGTGTGCAGTGTATGGTTTTCACACTGAAAGACTGCCTCTTTTCCCTTTTAGTCTCTGCAGCAATGCTGGCAGCACTCATATGCCTATTTCAAAATGGCAATCTCTGGATATGATGCTGAGCATGTGTACTGAACTTCTCTGGTTGACCACAGCGATTCCTGTTCTAAATGGAACCTGTCTTGATCAACCTTTTTATGTTCTTGGCCAACGTGCTGCAGCTCAGTTGCAGCGTGTTGGCAATTTTATTAAAGCCTAGGCCATCTTTATGTAGAGCAACAATTCTTTATTTCAGCTCTTCAGACAGTTATTTTCCAGGAGGTGCCCTGTTTAACTTCCATTGACCAGTACGAGAGCATATGAGAGCGATAATACCATTTTTTTTTTTTAAACATATGTTTATTAGGTTTCTCATGAACTTCATAGTAAAATGGTTACAAAGTGCATATACAGATGTTGATAAAGGGTAAATACAATAAGTTGTTATCAGTAAGAGCAACGGTAATTAATGCGAGTTTCAAACTGACCAGGGCAAGAATGGAAGACCATTTGCCCTGAAAAGACGAATGGAACTTTTGCACAAAGTCCAATCAAGAAACCCTTTTTTCAATTTTAAGATTACAGAAATATACGAACACAACTACAGGAAAGACAGACAACTACGACAAACGCACCAATGCTTAGGGACAAAAGAGAAGGGAGGGATAGGGGGTTGGCAATCATCTCCACTGGGTTAAAACAAGTAGCAATATTTAAGTCTGTACATAAGGTCTCGTACTAAAGGGAAGAAAAGGACGCGGAGGTCACTTCCGTCTCTCCCAGATGACTATAGGAGTAGTGTTGGAGTATACTTCAGGGGTTACGCCGGACTATCTGGAAGTTGGAGACGTCCGAGGGAACCTGTGAGCGCCCCGTCTAGGTACCACTTGGAAAATCGAAAGGGGAAGACAAATGCTAGAACTTCCTCTATAGGCACGAATTCTTCAAGGAAGGGTTTCCAGGTGGAAAAGAATTTGTCTGTGAGGGAATATTTTGCTGACTCGGCTTCAATTCTTTCAAGATTCATGTATGACTTAACCTGCCGCAACACCTCACCTATGTCCGGCATGGCATCTTCTAGCCATTTAAGAAAGGATGCTTCGCTTTCCCGAGGGGGAATTATGTGCAAAGGGGTTAGGGTTTATTTAGGGGGGTCAGTCAAATCAAAAAAAGGACGGGGGCCCAGTTTTAAAAGGTATATCCAGACCCACCTGGGCTCCCGCATTTCTTCCAAAGTTTACACCAAAATCCCCGGGAAAAATTCAGGAAAGAGCCCCCCAAATAAAACTAAGCCGTTTTTGGCTGCTGGCATTTGGGGCATGCCTTTTTGGGGTTTTAAGGGGGGGGGGTTGTGGGGGGAAATTTTAAAAACCTTTTTTAAATGGCCTTTGGGGTTGATGAAACGGAAGTGGGTTTTTTCCCTTTAAAAATTTCTCACTAAGTTTGGCCTTCCCAGATTTTTTTCCACCCTTCCAGAGGGGAGTTCGGGCCCTTTTTCTAGCCCAGTAAAGCTTCCACTTTGGGGCCCATGGAGCCCAGGGTCTATTGGGCTCAGCGGTTTCAAAAGGTTTTAGCTTTTTAAAAGGGGAGTAGGGGAGGTGATGCGGGGGGACTGGGGGGCCAAATTCAAGTGGTCAAATCTGTAAATTTTTGGAAATTTTTTTAAAAAGGGTTTTTACACTCTATTTTCTTATAAAGTTTCATGGGTTTGGCCTTTAATTTCAGAAAAAGGGGGCAGGGAGGATATTGTAAGCTTTTTAAACCCCCAAAGGGAAGGAAAAATTTATTTTTGTTTTTGGAGGGAAAAAAATTTTCCCCTACTGTTTTAAAAAAAAAACCTCCCGGGGACATAAATCTTTTTTAAACCTTTTTTGGGGGTTTAAATTTTGTGAAAATTTTTTCCCCAGTGAAAAAAAAAACCCCCAAATTTTAAAAAAAAAAACCCTTTTTTTTTGATTTACCTTAAAAGGGAGTGCCCCCCAAAAAATGGGGACCCCACCCAAAAAAAACCCAACCAAAAATTTTTTGGGTTTTCCTAGGAGGGAAAAAATTTTTTAGTTCCTCTAAAATTTCCCAGATATCCAATAAAGTAGTACTGACCCCCGGGTTTGAAAATTTTTCCCCCCCTGGGCCCGGATTTAGTCGCCCAACCAAGACCCCGGGCCCCCACTTATTGGGGAGCCCCACCCTGGGCCCGCCCAACCCCCTTTTAACCCCCAATTTCCCCAAAAAAGGGAAATACCAGCGATGACTCCCATTTGTGTATAGAAAATCTGGGAAAAAAAAACCAAAACAAAAAAACAATGTTCTGTTGTGTCTTTGATTCAAAAACCTGTGGGGTTTTTTGGATCATGCCCAAAAAACCCAAAAACAACGTTTGTTTTTGTCTTTTGTTTTAAAAAAAAAAACCCCGGTTGTGTTTTGGTTAAGCCCCGGGCGTTTCCCCCAAAAAGTTTCTTATGGGGTTTTAAATCAGGGGTACTAAAGAAAAAATTTTAGCCCACAAGATTTTAAAATCACAGCATAATCCCCCTAATAGATAGGAAAATTTCCCAATGTTTACCCAAAAATGGGGGGTTTAATCCCGTAAAAGATAATCCAATAAGTACAGATTTCATGATGTGTCTGTTTCCCTCATGTGGACGTTTGGGCCATGAAACCATGCTCCCCTTTGGGGGATTTTTTTAAATTTTGACGCCCCCGGGGGAAGTGATCTAAAACAAACCAAAAAATTTTCATTTCCCTTGTCCCTTTTTTCCTTTTATGGGGTTTAAAAGGTCCAGGCCCACAGAGGGGATTTTAAAGTCTTCTTTCCCAAAACAATTAAACAGGGAAAGGGCGGGGTTCCCCCCCTTTTTTGGTGGGATAAGTGGGGGTTTTCTGTCCCACTAACACCACAGAAACATCGCGAAAGGGGTAAAGAGGGGATGTGCCATGCGCGGGCCCCACCGTTCGAGCAAGAGGGCTACTCGACGGTACTCCTTTTCCTGGCTCCCCGCATGCAAAAACCCAAATTTACAAACAAAAAAACAGTAAAAATTTATCCCAGGCATTGCCGTTTTTAAAAAACCCCCCCAATCTAAAACATATGAGTTTAATAGAAAAAGAAGGAAAATGCTTTAAAAAGGGCTGGTCCCTGAGGTTCTTTATCGGTTTTTAAAAGATTAAAAGTAAAAGGTTTTTTTGGGGGGACAATCTTGTCCCTTTTTAACCCAAAAATTTGGGGCAAAAATCACCAAAGGGAACATTCAAAATTTTTGGGTTTATTTTATAGATATAAAAAAATTTGGGTTAAAAAACCCCTTTTTGTCAAAAAACAAAAAGTTTTATACGGCTATACCCAGTAAAAAATTTTTTAAAAATATACTGTGTGAACTAAAATTTTGGATGTAAAAAATTTTTTTAAATGGTTTAAAAATTACAAAAAGCCCCCAAAAAATATAGTAACTCATTCAGGCCGCTCGGTTGCAAAAGCCCTTGGGCCTTTACGCCCCTTTCATTTTCTTTTTCAGAGGGGGGAAATTTTATTTTATGTCACCTTTTTAGAGGAAGTTTTGGATTTTTTAAATCCCAAACAAAAGAAAGACGGGCTTAACCCCCCCTTGTGGTACTCCCCAACATAAAGGGCCCAATGGGGGTTGTTCGCGAGTCTACATCCCCCAATTGTTCATCTTTCCTAGTTTTGATGTATTTTGTTGTTTTTTCCTACTTTACTTTTTTTTAAACTTTGGGACAGGTGCAGAGTTTAGACTACCCCTTTAGAGTAACAATTGAAAAATTTCTCGGATCCAAAAGATTTTTTCCTGTGCCCTTTTGACACACAAATTCCCTTGGGTTTGTTGCAGTAAAGGGCATGTTTACCATCCCCCCAAAAAAATTGTACATACCAATGGGTTTCTGCGTTCTAACCCAAGACTGGGGTTTGGGTGGAGGGGTGAAAGGACATTTATGTTTTAATTCTATCTTGCAGGGACCTCCCTTTTCCGATATGCCCCACAGAGGGGTCAAAAAGGGAAACAACTCCTTCAAGTCCGTGTAAAGTCGTTAAAAATATCCCATTTTTTCCTTTTCAAAGATCTTATAAAATTCACCCACTACATTCTTCCATTAACCCCAAATTTTACTCTCCTATGGGTTTTCCCCTTGGTTTTTTTTTTGGGAAATTAGGTTTTGAAAAGGGACGTTCTACCCCTTTCCCCAAGGGCCCATATTTTAAAAGGTCGATTTTAATGGGGAAAAAGGTTTAAACCCCTTTTATCAAAAAAAACTTTCCTTGGTCATTGGCTTTTGTATAAAATTTTTAATGTTTGAGCAATTACGCCTAACCCTTTAAGATTTTGCCCTTAGGGTTCCCCCTTTTTTTTAAAAACTCGGGGGAAAAGGGGTTTGGCTCCCCCATTCAAAAAGATTTTTAGTTGTTTGTGGGTTTTTCCAAAAGGGGGTTTTGTTTTTTTGATCCCCTGTTTTCTTTCCTTCCCGTTTTTTTTAACTTTCCTCAAAAATGTTTAAATTTCTCTCAATAAATTTCTGAGGTAAAACTTTTTGCCCCCAATTTCTTTGATGTTGGGTTTAATAAAAGGGAATGAAAGTGGGCCAGTCCCCTTGCCAAATATAAAAAACATCGTCGATGTATCTCACCCAAAATAAAATAAAATGAGGTATAAAGCCCCAAAAAGCTCCTTGAAAAACCAAGGGTCTTCTCCCCCCAAAGCCCGGGAAAAAAATTTTTTTGCTTTACGAGGGGGGGCAAATTGGGCCCCCCTTAGTGTGCCCCTGAGTTTGGTGGTAGACCCTGGGCCCATAAAAAAAGGAAATTATGGGTGAGTACAAATTCCAAAAGTTGGAAGTCCCAGTTGTTTTGATTGGCTGCCTGTTGCTTCTAGTTTTGCAGGAAAAGTTTCAACCGCCTTCAGTCCATTAAGAAATGGGGAATACTATTTGTAGGAGACCCTTTTTCTTTCCCCCCCGGGGCCAATTTTAACACCCGCTTTCCACCGAGTTTTCCTTAAAAATTTTCTAAGAAAACCCAAAGGTCCCCCCTAAGTAGTAGGGCAAAAGGGGACCACAAAATTCCCCCCAAAAAATTTTCTGGGTTTAAAACCCCCAATATTTTGTGGTGAGGGGGAATAAAATTCCGGAAACTTTTGGGGGCGTCCCTTTCAGAGGGGGACTAGCCCTTTTTGGGGATTTTGGGCAGGGCAAAAAACCGTCGATTTTTTAGGTTTTTTTTGGTATTAAAATTTTGATTCTTTCTTTAGCCCGAAACCCCCATCTCCCCCCTTAATTCACAATGTTTTCTGGGCCCCTTTCCCAAGAAAAATTCCCGTGGGGGCACCAGGAAGTTGGGCAAAAATTAGAGCGATCTTTTAAGTTTTTTAAAAACCATTTTATTATTTTTTTCCCATGATCCAAGTTTCTATATTGCCCCCCTTATCCAAAAAGGGGTTTAATTATAAAAATTTGGCAGGGGATAAAGGGAGATAAAACAGGCATTTCCCTTTTCCTGTCCCTGAAAAAAGTTTTTTTTATTAGTCTTTTTCCCAAATATTTTTTTTTTGTAAACTTCCCCCAAAGGCTCTTTTGTGTGACTTTTTTGAGGAAAAACTTAAAATTTTCAGGGGTTTACCTTTTGGGGGGGGGGGAAAAACGGAAATTTTTTTTTTTCTGTGTTGGGTATAACCCCTCCCCTTTGCCCCCCTTCTTTTCCCTCCTCTTCTCAATTCTTCCCAAAAACCCTTTTCCCCCTAAAAAAAATTTCCTCCTCCGAAATACCATATTCTTCACTTTTTTTTTGATCTACTTTTTTTGAAAAAATTTTTTCCAAATTTTAGTTTTTTCCCAAAAAAAATTAAGGTTTTTAAACCCATTGAAAAATTTCCTTAAATCTAGTTTGTTGGCACAAAAAAAGAGGACCCCTAGATAGAAAACTTTTTTTTCCCCCTGACTAATAGGGCGTTGGGATAAATTAATTATTTGAATTTTTTTTTGCTTTTGTATTTCTTGGCTATACCCGTTGCCTCCTTAGGGGGAAACCTTTCCCCCTGGGTCCCAAAAAATTTAGGGTAGCCCAGAGGAGGACGATGAGGACAAGGAATTTTTTAAAAGGAAAAGGAACCCCCCTTTTTGGTGGTTTTTGGTAAAATCTTGGGGGTTGGATCTTTTGTCTGTTTTGTTGGGAATATTTATTCCTGCCATCCCAAATTAAAAAGTGGGCTCCAGATTTAAAGGGAGGGAATTCCCACCTTCCTCGATAGGGATTTAACCTTTTCGGGATTTCTGATGGTTTTTTGTAAGTTTTATCGATGGTTTTTTTGGTCAAAATGGGGGGGAAAAGTTGTTTTTTTTATTTTCACCCCCATAAAAAATGTGAGAAAGGGCCTTAAACCCCCTTTTAAAATTTAGTTAGATCAAAGGGTCCCGAACTGTTTTATGTTTTAAATTCGGGATGTTCTGTCGGATTTTCTCTAAACCCGCCCTTTTTTAAAAAGGGTTTTCTTTCCCTTTGGAAAAAAGGGTCAGTTTTAAGAAAAATTTTTGCTTTTTCTTTTAATTCCTTTAAAATTTTTTTGGAGGTTTTCTCTAATGTAAAATTTTTTCCCCCCTCGAGCCCCCAAAATCCCCTCAAACTCACAGTTTGGGTGATGGTTTTTTGCTCCCCTTTTTTTTTTTCAATAAGGGGGTTTTTGAACGAAAGGGGGGATGGAACCCATTTGACTTAAGGGCCTCTTGGGTCCCCAAAATTTTTGCTTAAAGTTTAAATTTTTCCAAGTCAGGGCTTCCCGAAGGCTTTTTTGTTCTTTATAGGCTCTAAATAAATCATTAAATTGTTGTTTTTTTTAAAAAAATATACTCAGGATTATCACTCAAGCTACAGTCAGGGGGAAAAACCCCTTTTAGTTTCAAATTTAAGGGCCAATTTTTTTTCCCTTTTTATCAGGGTTTTTTTAGGGGGAAAAACCCTTTCCTTCAAAAAAAATTTAAAGACATAAAACTTTTTTTTACCTTTTGGGGTTTTTAAAAATTTTTAGCCAAAATTCCAGTGAAGGAAAAAAAAACCCCCTTTTTAAAAAAAAACTTTTATTGATATTTTCCTTAAAAAGAGTGCCATCCCAAAAGGAGGACCCCCCAGCAAAAAACAAAAAAATTTTGTTTTTCCCCGGAGGGAGAAATGTTGTTCCTTAAAAACCGATACCAATTTAAAATTTGTAACCCGAACCCCCAAAGGGTTTGGGAAAAATTTTTTTCCCCCCCCGGGGGAAGGGAGTCGCCCCAACAAGAGGGGGGCCCAATTATTGAGAGCGGCCCCCCTAGGTTTAGGCCCCCTCCCTTTTAAAAAAAAATTCCCTAAAAAAATACCAGCAAGACTCCCATATTGTGCTTTTAGACACTCTAGGAGAAACAAAAACAAAAAAACCCAAAGTTTTGTTGTGTCATTGATTTTTAAAACTGTGTGGTTTGGTTTAAGACCCAAAAAAAAAAAAAACAAGTTCTGTTGGGGTCATTGGGTTCAAAAATTTACCTGTTGTTTGTTCAAAAAAAACCCGACGCGTTTCCCCAAAAAAAGATTTATATAGGGTTTTCCCTCGGGGTAACAAAAAAACATTTTTGCCGTTTAAAGGGGAAGACGTACTCGCGGTACAACCCCCCAAGGGGCCCGAGCAAAACCCCCTAAATTTAAAAATTAAAAAATTAAAAAACGGTTTTTTTATATGCTGCATTGCCCTTAAAAAACCATCCTTACTTATTAAAATTGAGGGTAATAGAAAAAAGAAGGGGCATAAGGCACGTCACCTGAGGATATTAAATTAAAATTTTTAAGATTTTAAAAATAGAGGGTTGGTGGACAATCCCGTCCCCATAAGCCCCCCACTGGCACAAAAAACCAAAATGAACCTTCATACTTTAGGAATTTTATAGATATAGAAAGGGCGGTTGAAAAAACCTTTGTCATAAAACAATGATATTTCGGCTAACCCCCGTACATAATTGTAAAAATTTTACTGTTGTGAAATCATTTGGTTTTATTAAAATAAAAAGGATAATTACATAAAAAACAGCCAAAAATATAGTAATCATTAGGGCCGCTCGGTGGCATTTGTTTAAGGGCCCTTTTTTTTCCTTTTAGTCTCCTTTCAGAGGAAAAATTTTTTTCTAAAGTAACCTTTTCTAGAGGAAGTCTGGATTTTTTTTTTAAAACAAAAAAAAGAAAAAACAAGCATAATTTCCCCTGGTGGTACTCCCCACAGAAGGGGGCCCCAAAAGGGGGGGTCTCTGCGATGTCTCACTTCCCCAAAAAGTTCCCCCCAATTTTCCTTGTTTTGTTTTATTCTTTTGTTTGTTTTTCCTACATACTGTTTTTTAAAAATTGCGGTGAGAGATTTGAATTTCCCCTTTTGGGAAAAAAATTGGGAAGAATTTTTCGGATCCTTAAAAATTTGTCCCCCTTTACCTGACACACAAATTTTTTTGGTTTTTTGCCGTTGGGGCATGTACACAACTTACCACAAAAATTTTTAATTTCCAATTTGGTCTGCAATTAACCAAAGGGTGGGGTTTGGGGGGGAGGGGGGGTAGTGACCTTTTTATTTCATCTATCTTGCAAAGGCCTCCCCTCCCCATATTTTCAAAAGAGGGTTTTAAATGGAACAACCCCCTTCCAAGTCCCTTGTCAGCTTATTAAAATACCCAGTTTTCCTCAAAAATCTTTATACTTCATACTACAATCATATACGTCCCCCAAATTAACCCCTTTACCCATCCCGGGTTTCCCCCTTGGTCTTTTTGGATTTGGGTTGGAAGGGCTTCTAACCTTTCTCAAGGCTTTTTTAAAGGTGATTTTTAAAAATTCGGGGGAAAGGATAAAACCCCCCCTCTAAAAAAGTTCCCTTTTTGGGGGATTGGGGCTGTGTTTTGAATTTTTCAATTGTTTTGAGCAAATTTGCCTCATTAAGTATTTTTCCCTTAGGGATACCTCGTTTTAAACTCGGTTTGGGTGGTGGCTCCCCCCATTTTCCAAAAGATTTATTAGTTGAAAGTAGGTTTCCTGAAGGTGGTTGTTTGTTTGGGTTAAAGAAATGCGGGGATGTCTAGGCCCGTGAAAATATCTCTCCCATCTGGCCAGGAGCCCAGAGGTTTTTTCTGGGGTCAGCGAGTTTCTAAGTTTTGGTTTTTAGAAAGGGGGAGGAGTGTATGCGAGGACTGTGGGGGCCCATCAAGTGTCAAAAATCATTAGATGGGAAAAAATTTTTTAGTAAGGTTTACCTTTCTCTATTTTTTTTAAAGCTCTTTTTTTTTGGCCCCTTTAAATCAAAAAAAAATGGGAAGGGGGGGGAAAAATTTTTTAAGCTGTTTGAAGCTTGGGAAGGGGAAAAATAGTTTTTGTTTTTGGACGTTAAAAATGTGCCCTACTGTGTCTAAACCCTTTTCCTTCCAAACCCGAAAATGAGGATCTCCTACCCCCTGTTTAAATTCCAGATGATCGAAAAAAAGACCCTATGTTTGTGGCGGGTCCCCGGGGGTTTTGGGAAAAAACCCTTTCAGGTCGCTTATTGTGTTCCCCCAAACAGAAGACAGGGGTATTTTATCCTTGGGGGGTTTCTTTTGAGAAACCCAGTGTGCAAAAAAAAATGTTTAAAATTTCCCTGGAGGGCCCCAATGCCGATTCCATTTCCGTGGGTTGGGAAAAAAAGGACCCTATTTTTAATCCCAAAAACCAAGGCAGTGGGCCAAGAGGTTTTCGGCCAGATTATATAACCTCACGTCTGGGAGGTTTTTTACCGCCGACCCTTTTTTTGGGAAACATAAACTTTGCTTGAGTAAATTCCCCGGCTTTTTGTTTTTCCCTTAAAAAATCTTGAAAAACCCTGGAAATTAAAATTTTGATGGCCGAGTGGTTTTTAGTAAATAATGGGATGGTTTGAAGTGGGTAGAGAAGTTTGGGGGAAAAACCTTATTTGTATTAAAATTTAAAAATCTAGCCAACAGGGGGGGAGGGGAAAATTTTTACCCCTCTTCTAGCCTTCCCCAGGGATTTTCAAAATTTGAAGGGGGGGGGTTTAAATTTTGGTAAAAGGGGTTTAGGTTTTGGAGATTTTTCCCCATGTGTAAATTAAAAAATATTTGAGGGGTTTTTGGCAAAAATGTAATTTAGGTTGGGCCTAACTGGTCGAGTGGGATAGATTGTGGGTTGGTGGAAAAAAGTCCTTTAGAAAGCTCCGACTTAAAAATTTTTTTAACTTTAAATCCTGAAAATTTTTCCCGTGAAATAACCGGAGGTGTTCAAACAAATTCGGGAGATCTTTCTCAGGGTGGCTAAGAAAGAAAATAATATCATCTGCGAACATAGCCAATTTTTGTTCAAAAGTTTTTTTTTTGAATTTTCCCTCGAAGACAGAGGAAAACTATGAAAGACCCAGTTAAGGGGGTTTTTATTAAAACCAAATTTTAAGGAGGGGGGAGGGGGAGCGGGGGGAGGGGACAAACCCCTGCCTTGTTTCCCCCGTTTTCAAAAAGAATGGCTTTGGTTTTAAAAAACCGGGGGTGTTTCCCCGCCTTCTTTGGGGTTTCTGTAGAGGTTATGAAAAGAAAAATGCGGAAAGGGGCCCCAAAAAAACCCAATCGGGTCCAATACTAAATTCAAAACCCTCCCCAGTCAAAATCGGGTTTTAAAATTTTTTTGTGTCGTTTGTGACCAATGCAGAAAAAAATGATGCTTTTGAGGGATTTTTTTAACTTTTATCGAAGGGCCAAAATGGGATTTCCTAATATTGGCTAAAGGCTGATCTCCCTTTAAAAAAGCCCACTTTATGAGGGCCCAAACAAATTTTGGGGGGTAAGGGGGGATTGGGGGATGCCAGGATTTTTTTGGGAAAAAAGTTTGAGGGGTCCCCAAACGATTTTTAAAGATTTTTGGGCGATAAGACGAGGCTTGAGACGGTCTTTTTTCCTTTTTCGGGGAATTTTTTTTTTATAGGGGGATTTTATGGATTTTGGGGTTTTGGGGCCCCCGGGTAGGTAGGGGTTTTTTTTTGGGTAAAGGGGTTGGGGGTAATCTGGGGTTTTTTAGAAATTTTAAAAAATTCCCCCTTATTCCTCTGGGGCCCGGGGGCCTTTTTTGCTTTTAATTTTTTGGAAAAGGCCCGATTCAATTTTTAGGGGGGAAAAAAAAGGGAAAATCCCCAGCATTGAGAAACCCCCATCCCCTTTAGAGATGAGGGATTATCAATTTTTTTTTGCCCTTCGAGAGGTTTGGGCCGTCTAGGTGTTTTATTTTGTTTTAGAGAGATTGGTTTAAAAAAGGAAAAGTGAATCTCGGGTTTTTCCCTTCCCGCCCTCCCTTTTGGTGTTCCAACTCGATCTCTCAACGTGGAAAAAAATGGTGGGGGGGGATAACCTTTGGGGAAATTTTGCCCATAGTCTCCCGGCTTATTGCCCCGGGGCGCAAAAGTCGGGCTTACCCCTTTGATTTTTTATTTAAAAAATTTTCTTTTCTCTAAACCAGTGTCTTTTTCCTGTTTTGGGGGTTTTGCCAAGTATTTTTTTATTAAAGGGGAAGGGGGGGGGGTTTTGAAGGGAAGTTACGCTTTGCGGAGGGTTTTCTTGGCATATTTGGTTTTTTTTTATTTGTGAGTTGTTTTTTAAAACCCAGCGATATGGTCTTTCAACTTCCCCCTAATGGCCCCCCTTAGCTGGGCCCAAATTTAAAAGGGGGGGGTTATCCCGAAAGGGCTTTGTTGTCTGAGTTTGGGATTCCAAGGGCCCCATCCCTGGAGGATTGAATGAAATTCCTTTATCCTTTTTCCCTTTAAAAAGGGGAAAACCTTCCCAAAAAAAAATTTGTTCCCCTGGGAAAAAACTGTCCAAAGGAAAAGTGAGGATTTGGGGGGGGGTGGGGCAAGAAAAATACAGCTCGCCCCCAAATTTTTGGGTTCCTAGCTCTGAGAAGAGACCAAAAAGAGGACAAATATTTTAAACGTTTTTGGGGAAAACCCGTTTTTGGGGGGAGAGAGTAAAAAAGGAAATTTCCCCGCCCTTCAGGTTTTTGGGGGGCCCCCCAAAACTTTGGGGACGTCTGGTTATCGCAAAGGGTAGTTGGTTTGTTGTTTGGTCAACCCGGGGTTTTTCTTTTTAGGGGAAAAATTGACCTTAACTTAACTCTGGATTTTTGGGGGGGGTTAAAAGGCCCCCCCTTTATTTTTTTTTTTTGGTGCCCTTTTGGGTTTTTTGGGTTTCCAAATTCCTTAAAAAAGGCCGGAGCCCCCGTATTGGGCCATTTTTATTTGTGAAGGGGGACAGCAACCCTCCCTGAAAGGCGTTTTTAAAATGACAACACCAAAAACCCCCTCAAAATCATTTTTGTGGGTTTTCGTTTTCCCCCGGGGGGCCCAATTTGTTTTTCCTATTTAGGGTTTTGAACCCCCGCTTTGTTTGTCAATCAAGGGAGAGCCAAAAACCTTTGGGCCCACCCCCAGCCCCTTAGGGGTTCAAAATTCCCCTTTTTTGTGGGGGGGTTTTGTCTCCTGCAGGGGAAAAAATATTTTTACCTTTTTAAGCGTTTGGGGGATGACAATAAATATAACGCCCTTTTTTTGGGAGGGGCGCCCCGACTTTAAAGTTTTTGGAAAATTACTTTTTATTATCCCAAAATTAGAAAGGGAAAGGGGAAACCTCGCAATCCCGGTGGAGCGGAGGGGAGAACATGAGGAAAAACAAAAAAACAAAAAAACACATACAACACACAACAATGAGCTGAAAATAGCCTAGCACTCCATGGAATGGAGGTAAAAACCTCAACATAACTGCCCCGAAAAATGTGCAACGTGACCTCAATTTTTTCCAAAAAGGATTTTTAAAAGAGAGGAGGAAGAGCAAAAAAAATTTTCCCGGGGAAAAATGGGTCAATTTTGGAGAACGGGGGGCCTAATTTGTATTTGCCCTTTAAAAAAATGGGGCAAAACAAGAAAGGGCTGGTTAAAAACAAACCCTTTTTGGGTAATGGAGAGGAAAAAAACGGGGGTGGGGGCGGTCTAAATGTATTAAATTGGGGGCAAAGGTGAGTTCTCGACCAATTAAATCGCATCCATCCCCAACAACAGGAGAAATAAGCCAAGGTTTTTGAACCCAAGTAGATACAAATTTGCAATTTCCCTGGGTGGTTTACTTCTCACGCATTTTAGAGGCCTGCCGTTTTTCCCCTTTCCCCCTTAGGGCTTTTCCGTACGGGAAGGGAAAGAAAGGATTTTGTCTTGTTATTTTAAGGAGTTGGCGTTTTCCCTAGAAGGGGGAGGAAAAGCTCTTTTGGGGAAGGAGGGGGGGGGTTGGGGGCAGAGGGCGAAGGTGATCTTGAGTTTCTTCTGTTGCCGTCTTCTACCGCACTTTGCGCTTTCTCTGAAGAGTAAAATGCCATTGCTGTGAAAAATTTTCAAAATGGCCGGGTAGAGTAATGCAAATTTTATTTGTTTACGAAACAAGGCTGAGGGACAGGAAAAAAATTATCTGGTTTTCGGGGCCACTTCTGCCCAGAAGTCCTCAAAGAAATAAGATTTTCCCACCCCCGAAAATAAAGGGCGGATTTGAGTCTTCGGGAAAGGCCGGAGAACGGGTTTTTTTCAGTGAAATTTAGAAATTTAGCCAAAAATCTGGCGTTGGCCGATCACGTTGGGGGGCCCGGGCTGTCGGATCGCGAGGGGGGTTCCTTTTCCCGTCCTAAAATTGGGCCGATACGGTGTGCTCTCTCAACTTTACGCGGGCCTCGGAGTCCTAAGGCTTCGGGGAGGTCTCTTTCGCATAGGTTTATGAGTTCGCTTGCTCGGACCGCCTCAGAGACGCCGATTATTCGCAGATTATTTCTTCAAGATCTATTTTCCAGATCATCTGGTTTGTCTCTAAGTCAGGAGTTTTCCTGAACTATGTCACTGGCGAGATCTTGGAGTTGGACATCATGATCCTCTAGGCACTCTGCGTGAATTTTAACGTCCGCTTTTACTTGGGCCACCATGCGCGCTACAGAAGCAGAGAGTGAGGCCTGTAGATCAGCAGAAATTTGTTTTGCAACCTCAGCCACTATCAACGTGAATTGTGAACTGGCAGGGTCTATTTGTGCGTGGTCAGCATCTATATCCCTTGACTGAGCAATGTGTGGCTCTTCAGAGGTTGTTGCGGGGGTTGTGGGAATGCCCCACTCTGAGGGAGGGCAAGGGCTGGCCGTTAGATGCGGCCGCTGTGAGTGGCAGGAGGGATCAGGGGAAGAAGGAGCCTGACCCTTGCCTGCTTGTTTAACATTTTTTGTACGACCCATTTTGCAGACGAAGCAGTAACATAAGCTTTGGAGTGTAAATTTGAAATATGGTGTGCCAGCTCCGTTAAATAATACTGGCAGCTTCCCAAGCTAGAGCAGGGATTTCAAGCCTAGGTGATAGAGTATAGGATGGATTGTGGGTCTCTAGGCTGTACTCTTGCCTGAGATGCGTTTTAAAAATGTATAGTGGCTCTGAGGGATCAAGGCTGTTGGTGATTATCTGGAGGCAGGTGAGAGTCTTTTCAGTAGTAGGTGCCTGGATGTTATCAGGCAGCAAAGGGGCTGAGAAGGGTTGGCGTTTTGAACTTAAAAAGTCACTGGTGTCTGCACAGTGGTAGGTGCCAGGTTTTTGGCCGAGAGGGTTCTGATAGACTCCAGGGGGCAGGAGGGGTAGAGAGTAATGCCCCTTAGCTGAGAGGGGTGTTGAGCCTCAGGGTTCCCCAGGTGGTGGTCAGCTTCTGTGTCTTATAGGGGGCTCAGTGGGTTAATGGCCCCTGGGAAAAGGTGCAGGAAGAGGCACTGTGGTGGAGCGGGGCAACGTTAGTGCTGGTAATTTTTTTTTTTTGCCGGTTCAAGCATGCCTCCTCTGTACCTTATGTGTTACCCGGGCCGGTCATCTGGAGCCTTGGGTTGTCGTCCGGGATTCACCTCCGATGTTCCCCAATGTCTGGGATCCGGGCGCGGGAGGGAGAGCTGCCGTGGCCGCCGGTAGCTGGCTGCAATCCTCTGGCACGCTCCGTCTGGCTGCTTTTGCCGCTGTCACGTGATGCGCACGGGTGCGCAATTTCGCGGGCTTTTTTAAATCTCCGCTTCCCCGACTTGCCGCGGTTCACAAGGGGTCTTGAGCAGCTCAGATGAGTCTCTGGAGGATCCCAGGTGAGAGCGGGCTCTGGACGGGCTCTTGTGGAGGGTCTATGATGTCGGATTCGCCCCGATGTCCAGGAGCTCCGATCTAGCCTCTCACCATGGTGGTGCCGGAACCGGAAGTCTCTTAATACCAATTTTAACACACCTGCTCCCAATTTACACCAGATACCTTTTAACACTAGTAAGTCACATGACACTGTGGAGGGAAAATGGCAAATTGGGCACAACTTGTTAATTGTCACTTAGGGGTGTACTCACTTTTCTTGTCAGCAGTTTAGTCATTGATGTCTGGGTATTGAGTTATTTTGAGGATACACTAAATTTACACTGTTATTAATCTACAAAAAGTTAAACTATTTTAAAAGTATGTACATCTTTATTACTCCACCTCCACCTTAAATATTAAAAATAAAATACATTAATTTGCAAATAGTCTTGCTCAAAAATGTGTTGTGTTTACAGCTGCTATGCAGACCATTGGTTTTCCTGGTTTATGGTTCATACATTCTAAAAACGTACACTATTTAAGCTGATTCATTAATCAGGCTCTGTTCCACTTTTCCCCTACTTCATGTTAACCAGCCAAATGTATGACCTGAAAAAATTGATAGAGGGCAAGGCAGCAACCAGAAGCATCACTGGCGTAACTGCTGTCATAGCAGGCATAGTGGCTTCTAGGGGAAATTGTAGTCTCAGGGAGTCCTAGGCTACATTGCTCAGCAAACAATGCCCTTAAGCTAGTCAAAATCAAAGGTGCTGTGTGTGGCAGCAGGGCCACTTTAACAACTGGGTAAACAGTACTCCTACACGCACACTTTCCATCACTTGATCGGGCTTCCCTTGACGCGATCTGCGGATTCTGATAAGTTTGCATGAAAGCTTACAAGCCTGCCATGTTATTAATCCTATTAATATTAATCCTGACTCTGAGCTCTGGAAAAGTTTAATAAAAAAAAGTGAAAGCTATACACTATGCTGCCATACATTAGTTTTGCAGTATATTATACAAGTGATCACATGCCTTAAAAAAAATCAGGTACAAAATGATAATATTAACATACATATAAAAAAAAATACTAAATATAGAACTGAACTGCAACTGTAAAATTATGATTAGAGATGGGCGAATTGATTCTAACGAAGTGGAATTCGTTTAGAAGTTCAGGAAAACTTTGGTAGTTTGGGGTACTTCGCGTGAACGAAGTGTGCTTTTGATTGATAAAATGGCTGCGAGCACATGGCGTTACATGGGGCAAAGAACTCTGGGAGGAAGAAGGGCATAGCCTACATGACATGTGCAGAGATAAAGCCAATCAGAGACCGGCGGGATTCTGTGACGTCACCGCACTATATAAGTCCGGGCGCGACGCTGGGAGCTCATACCGCTCTCACTGTACTGATTAGGGAAGGTGCTGCCACGGCTGCTTATGATATCTCTTACTAAAGAACTCATTTTTATACAGCGATTTTTGGGGGGTGTCACAGCTTGTCTCAGAGACTGCTTCTCTTATGTTCTAATTCTGATTTTGTGGGGTATTGGAACTGAAGTCCAGTGTGCGTCCAATGCAGCTGCATATACATTTTAATGCTATCTGCTCACAGCACATTGAATATCCAAGGGTTATCTAAGCCTGTTCCTGTTGTATTCATTTAAAGAAACAGCGTTTTTACAATACAAATACAACTTCATTTTTGGTTGCTCGATTCTTTTGCGCAATTTACATCCAGGGGTTAATTAAGCGTTGTTCTGCTGTTGTGGTCACTAAAAGAAACCGTCTTTTTCACCGCCAAAAAAGACATTTTTCCTGTAGCATAATTCATATCCGAAGGTTAATTAAGCCTGTTTGTGCTTTTACATTCAGTAAAATACACAGTGTTTTTAAACGACACATACAAGTAAATTTTTCCTGGCCATTTGTGGAGCGCAATTTATATCCAAGGGTTACCCAAGCTTGTTACTGGGTTAATTTGGAGTCAAATACAAAGTGTGTATTTATCATATACAGATATCTTCATCAAACAGTGTCTGTACATTTTAGAACAAACAGTATGTCAGACAGAGAGGTAGCAGGCTCTTTATCTGTGAGTGGCAGTGGCACAAACATTCCTGGAGCAGGCCCAGGTCGCAGCACAGCAAGGGGACGTCACAGCAAGAGTCACACGGTGAGGCCACAACTGCCACTGTCATCTAGCGGCCGTGTGCTGATCAGCAACCCAAGGTTTCTTGATTGGTTGACTAGATCATCCACATCCTCCCAGATGACATCTAACAACCCCAGCCAAGAGTCGGTGGGAACGTCGGACACAACCCTTAGTTGGCATGGCCTGGGAGTGGTCAGCGGCCCTCACCTGTACTCAACCTGCCTCTGTCCCATACGGTTCCCTCAGCCAGAGATCTACTATGTGGTCTGGGCTCAGCGCCACTATATATGATGAACAATTTGAGGAGGGCAGTCAGCAGCTACTTGGCAGCGAAGAAATAGGGCCAATATCCCCTGCTTCTTGCAGTAGGCGGCAAAGTATAGATGTGGAGAGTGGCATGGGAGGTCAAGTTATGAGGGGGTCAGCCTCTGCATACCAAGACCGGTGATGAGGACAGCAGTGACGATGAAACACAAATAGAGGATGATGTAGCCGACCGCACTTGGGAGCCGGGTGAGGCAAGGGCTTCATCATCGTCAGGAGAAGAGGGCGTCACCTTGCGCGTCAGGCAGCGGCGCAGCCAGCAAGTGGGTTGTGTGGCCGTGAGTCAGCAGGATAGCAGCAGTGTGAGGTCGGGAGCCAAGCGGCCACGGGGTAAAAAACCCGCTTCACAGGTCCAAGAAAGTAGCGGCACAGGGGCTCAGCGAGACAGAGGCGGTAGTAGTCACTCATTGCGGAGCGTTGGCGGTAAAATCAGATACTCAGCGGTGTGGCAGTTGTTTGCTAAGTCACCGGAGGAGCCGAATAGAGGTATATGTAGAATCTGTAGGCAGAAAGTGAAGCGGGGGCCAGGGAGCTAACGCTGGCACCACGGCCCTGCGTCAACACATGCAGCGTCACCATCCGGTGGCCTGGGAGAAACGTGGCTCAGATGTGGTGGTCCATCCTACCGCCGCAGCAACAGCAGCAGCAGCACCCAGTGGCACGCATGCCATTGCAGCCAGTCAAGGCTCCACCACCTCTGCAGAAGGGAGCTGTTTCTCTTTGACATCATCTCCCGGTCCAGATGCTCCTGCTCCTCGCTACTCATGGTGCCAGCAGTCGTTCAGTGAGGCGATTGCAAAGAGGCAACAGTATGCGTCCAACCATCCTAAGGTGCAGAAGCTGTCCGTGCTCCTGTCCAAGTTGTTGGTACTGTGGTCCCTCCCTTTCCAAATGGTGGGCTCTGCACTGTTCAGAAAACTTATGGCTTGTGCCGAGCCGAGATGGAGAGTTCCAAGCCGTAATTTCTTTTCCAAAAAGGCAGTACCAGCACTTCATAAATATGTAGAACAGAAGGTGGGCCAGTCCTTGAGCTTATTGGTTTATTACAAGGTGCACAGCAGCGCGGACGTCTGGAGCTGTAACTACGGTCAGGGCCAGTACATGTCCTTTACGGCCCACTGGGTGAATGTGCTTCCTGCCCAGGCACACCAACAACTTGGACAGGAGACGGCGCTTTCTCCTCCATGTTGTCAAACTGCGGATCCTGCGCCAATGTCCGCCTCCTCCTCCTCTACCACCACCACCATCTCAGCCTCCATCATAATGATCCATCATAACACATGTGTAAGGAACATCTGTGTCACACAGTTCTACACCTGGCTTGCCTCGGCGAAAAAATTCACATAGGGGAGGAACTTCTCCGCGTCATGAAGCAAGAAAGCGATGTGCGGCATTCACCGCGCCAACTGCAAATCGGAACCATGGTGACGGACAATGGGAGTAACATGGTGTCCGCGCTGCACCGAGGAGGGATGGTCCATGCGCCTGCATGGCGCATGTGTTCAATTTGGTTGTGAAAAGGTTCCTGATGTCTTCCACCGATCTTCAGAAGATTCTGAAAATGGCCAGGAAACTGTGCATGCACTTCATCCACTCCTACAATGCCAGGAACACCCTCCTCGAATTGTAGCGGCAGAACGGCCTCCCCCAACACACTCTGATATGCGATGTTTCCACCCATTGGAATTCCAGCCTGCACATGTTGGATCGAATGTATGAACAGAGAAAGGCCATTAACGATTTTTTGATGATCCAGGCGGACAGGAGTACTCCCCTGTGCAACTTTGATGTCAGCCAGTGGCAGCTCATGCGTGACACCTTCCGTTTGTTGAGGCCATTCGAGGAGGCGACGTTATTTGTCAGCCGCCAGGACTATGGGATGAATAACATCATGCTTCATGTCCTGGAACAGATGCTGAAAAATCTGTCTGGGCAGGGGACTGGAGACATGGCGACGAGGAGGAGGAGGAGGACATTGGAGCAGAAGCATTGTCTGGTGAAATGAGTGGATTTTCTACCCAGATGACAAGAGAGGAGGAGCAGAAGCAGCTGGAGGAGGTAGAGGGAGATGAGGAGGACGAGGCAGATGACCCACAAGCACCGTGGCAGTATACAATGGAGATGGAGGCAGGGAGCCCCTCAGAGTCACTTGTGCAGATGGCCCGCAGCATGCTGATTTGCCTGGCTACTGACAGCCGAATAGTCAGCATCCGGGAGAGGAATGACTTATGGCTCTCCACCCTCTAGAATGTCATTGTGCCACTGTCTGACCTCATGCTGCTGCTGCTGCCGTGACCTCCACACTGTGTCATTGTGCCACTCTGTGGCCTACTCCTGTTTTTGCCACCTCCAGAATGTCATTGTGCCACTGCCTGACCTCATGCTGCTGCTGCCGTGACCTCCACACTCTGTCACTGATGTTGCCACCTGAGCCCTCAGCTTGTTTTTTCCAGCTTTCGCTGCCATAACTTTATCAGGCTACATTCCCGCTTGAACTTTTTGGTCAGTTTTGCCCTCTTAAGTGCCCATGGAATTTTATAGTGAAGCGATTCTAAGAGCGGCGGCAGTCATGTGCGTGTCATACTAAAACACAACATTGTATGAAGACCAAACCAAGCTCCCTCTGCATATTTAAGCATGGCACAATGTTCTACAGCACCCTACAGGCTCTGTGCAGCCTGGAAATAGCTGATTTTTAATGCAATTTGTCCTGAAGTAATTCGGACTGAAACTAATTTTGTCGAAAAATTCAGCGAATCGAATTTTTGAGAAATTCGCCCATCTCTAATTATGATTTATTACAAAATAACCTTACTTCTACATGCTGAATATCATACAAAAAAATTAAAATAAACATTGATCAAAAGCATTGTTCACTTAAAATGGTACCAATAAAAACTGCAGCTTACCATGCAAAATTAAGCAGTGCAAACTTAAATAACAGAAAAACTAAAAAATTATTTGTACCAAAAAGACAAATACAAAGCAAATTTTCCTTTAGAAAAAAACCAAAACAAATTGTAACCTATATACATTTTGTAGCGCCATAATCTGCACAATAAAGTTAACACTCATGGCATTCACATTGCGTGGTGTCTTAATATATAGTGGTTTCCAAAAGTATTTATACTTCTTGAGCTGTTTCTCATGTTTTTAAATTTACAGCCACAAACAAATGTATATTATTGATTTTTTATTTGATACAGCAACACAAAGTAGCAAGTATTTGTAAAGTGTAAAGAAAATGATGTGTAGTATTTCAAATTTTTGCAAATTAAAAAACTGAAAAGTGTAGCGTGTATATGTATTCAGCCCCCTGAGTCAATACTTTTAGCTGCAATGACAGCTGCAGTCTGTGTGGACTATGGGCAATGTATGAATCCTGGCACAGTTCTAAATTGCTCTAAGGTAGAATAGAATGTGACAGAATGTATGAACCTGTTCTTCTGCAGATCATACATACAGGTACAATGTTGTACCACTATGAAAACTCAGGCTCAGGCACCACCTTTAACTTGGTCTGGCTGTTCTAACTGTTTAGCACCTGGATTTGGTGTAAAAGAATCACAAAGGTGTCTACTTCTAAGAAAGTGGTTCAACATGCTCCCAGAATGCCCCAAATCTTTGGCGCATTTAAAAGTGTCTTTGGCACATTACAAAGGCACTTATCGTGCCAAAGTTTTGAGTGCACCTGTTCATACATTCTTTTTGGCTCAAAGTACACCAGAAAACATGTTGCCCAATGCCTCTACCAGCTTTGCACATCTAGAGGCTGATATTTTTGCCCATTCTTCTTTGCAAAAATAGCTGCAGCTCAGTCAGATTGTTTGGAGAACATTTGTAAACAGCAATTTTCACAGATTCTCAATGGGATTTAGGTCTGGACTTTGACTGGGCCTGACAAAGACCAGTGAGTGGGTTGAAATGTTGTTTCACTGGATGTTCCAATAAAGATTTAGGGCCACATGTTTGAAACGGTTTTAGTCTAAAACTCACTTTTTCCCCCTATTGGGAAAAATGTTAATTTTAGAACAAAACGGTTTCATTCATGTGGCCCTTAATTGGTTTATCTTTGCAATATTGGGATGCTGTCAACTTTTTTTAGATTTAGTCTGGACTTTGACTGTGCCGTTTTAACACATGCATATACTTTAAATTAAACCATTCCATTGAAGCTGTGGCGATTTGTGTAGGGTCGTTATCCAACAGGAAGGTGAGCCTACACCCCAGTCTCAAGTTTTCTCAGCCTCTAACAGATTTTTCTCCAGGATTTCCTTGTATTTAGCTCCATCTATCTTTCCAACAACTCTGACCAGCTTTTCAGTCCCTGCTAAAGCAAAGCATCCCCACAGCATGATGTTGCTGCTGCTACCATGCTGGTTGGTGTCTTCAGTGTGATGTGTAATGTTGGCTTTCCTCCACACATAGCATTTAGGCCAAAAAGTTCAATCTGATCAGGGCACCTTCTTTCACATGCTTACTTTATCACCCACATAGCTCTTTACAAACTGCCAACTGGACTTTTTATAGCTTGCCAATATTCCATAAAGGGTAGATTTGTGGAGTACATGACTAGTTATCATCTGGAAAAATACCACCTGAGTTGTGGATCTCCGCAACTCTTCCATAGTGATCCTGGGCCTTTTGACTGCTTCTCTAATTAGCGCTCTCCTTGTCTGGGCTGTCAGTTTAAGTGTATAGCTATGTCTTGCTAGTTTAGCTGTTCATACTCCCTCAATTTAATGATGATGGATTGAACAGTGCTCCATGAGATGTTCAGAATTTTGGCTATTTTTTTTTAAACCTGACCCTGCAGTACACTTTGTCACAACTTTATCCCTAAGCTGTGTTCCTTGGATTTCATGATGCTCTTTGTTTATAATGTTCTCTAACAAACCTCTGAGGTCTTCAAAAAGTAACTGTAGTTATACTGATAATAAATTACATACAGAGGTACTCTTTTGACTAATTAGGTGACTTCTGAAGGCAATTAGTCACACTGGATTTTACTTAGGCGTATCAGAGTATAGGAGACTGAATACATATGCACATCACAATTTCCAGTTTTTTAATTTGCAACCATTTGGGAAAGCAGGCATCATGGTTACCTCATAAACATTTGTTACTTTTTTCAAGAAAATACATTTAAGTTTTTAGCTGTTACATTTAACCCCTTCCCAACATTTGAGGGCATATGCCCTAGCGGGAAGTGACTTCCCGCAAATGGAAGTATGCATACGTCCTGGACGTATGTTCCTGATAGCAGAGCATCTCCCCTCAATGCCCAGGGAGGCAGCGATGCCCCCCGCATCAGCGATCGCTGTGATTGGCTGTTCAAATCGGAACAGCCAATCACAGTCATTTACAGTTTTTTTGTCATTTGTCGCTTTTGCAACACACAATAATGTCTGAATTAATTTTATGAAACACCTGTCGGATCAAAATTCGAATTACACCCCTTAAAATGTTCCTTGAGGGGTGTACGTTCCAAAATGCAATTGTCAGGACATGCTGTGTATTTCAGCAAAATAGGCCTGTCATGTGAATAATTGCTATGTCTTCTCCATGGCGTGTATCGGGGGCCAGCCAAAACCTAGGATGACTCGTGGGGTGTCCCTAGAACGGGGAGACATGGCAGAAAAATTGGGAATCTAATTTTTCAATTTTGCGCAAGGAGTGTTGCTGTTATTGTGCAGTTAGATGGAGAATTATGCATAAACGTCAGTTTGTATTTTTCTCCGTTCTGGAACTTGGGGGGCTCTACTAATGCAACATGAGGGCCTCCAGCCAATCCAGTTTATTTTGCACTCCCAAAGCCAAATAGCGCTCCTTCCTCTCTAAGACTCACCACGTGCCCCGTATATATTTTATGACCACATATGGTGTATTGCCTTACTCGGAAGAAATTGGGCAACAGGTTTTGGGGTGCTTTTTCTCCTCCTTTGTTTGTAAAAATGAAAAATTTGAGATTAATAGTGCAATTTTCTGGGAAAATTGTAATTTTTCATTTTCACAACCGGATTCCAGAAATTTCTGTGAAAAACTTGTGGGGTCAAAATGCACTCTATACCCCTACATGAATTCAGTGAGGGGTGTAGTTTCCAAAATGTGGTCAATTTTGGGTATTTTTCTCCGTTCTGGAACTTGGGGGGCTCTACTAATGCAACATGAGGGCCTCCAGCCAATCCAGCTTATTTTGCACTCCCAAAGCCAAATAGCGCTCCTTTCCTTCTAAGACTCACCACGTGCCCCGTATATATTTTATGACCACATATGGGGTATTGCCTTTCTGAGAAGAAATTGGGCAACAGGTTTTGGGGTGATTTTTCTCCTCCTTTGTTTGTAAAAATGAAAAATTTGAGATTAATAGTGTAATTTTTTTGGAAAAATTGTAATTTTTCATTTTCACAACCGGATTCCAGAAATTTCTGTGAAAAACCTGTGGGGTCAAAATGCACGCTACACCCCTACATGAATTCATTGAGGGCTGTAGTTTCCAAAATGTGGTAAATTTTGGGTATTTTTTTTTTCCGTTTTGGAACTTGGGTGGTCTATAATGCAACTGAGGGCCTCCAGCCAATCCCCGTTATTTTGCATCCCAAAAGCCAAAACCTCCTTTCTTCTAAGATCACCATGTGCCCGATATTTTTATGACCAATATGGGGTATTGCCCTTTCCAAAGAAATTTGGGAAAAAAGGTTTTGGGGTGCTTTTTCTCTTCCTTTTTGTGAAAATGAAAATTGAATTAAAAATGAATTTTCTGGAAAAAAATTTTTAATTTTTCATTTTCACAACCGGGTTCCAGAAATTTCTGTGAAAAAAACCCGTGGGGTCAAAAAGACACTTACCCTTATATGAATTCATGATGGATGATTTTCCAAAAAGGGGTCAATTTTTGGGGATTTTTCTCCGTTCGGAAAATTGGGGGGCTTACTAATGAACATGAGGGCCTCCAGCCCAAACCAGTTTTTTGCACCTCAAAACCAAATAGCGCTCCTTCCAAACCCAAGATCACCAGTCCCCCTATATGTTTTATGACCACAAATGGTGTTTGCCTTACTCGGAAGAAATTGGGCAACAGGTTTTGGGGTGCTTTTTTCCCCCTTTGTTTGTAAAAAAAAAAATTTGAGATTTTAAAATGTAAAAATTTTTTGGAAAAATTTTAATTTTTCATTTTTTACAACCAGATTCCAGAAATTTCTTGAAAAATGAGGGGTCAAAATCCGCTAACCCCTACTGAAAACTTGAGGGCTGCAGTTTCCAAATGTGGTCAATTTTTAGTATTTTTCTCCGTTCTGGAACTTGGGGGGCTTCTTTAACTA